>MVGT01001095.1:283803-396719 GCA_002174775.1 Macleaya cordata
AAAGCACTTTAATGGCTACAAGAAAGTATTTATAAGTTCCTACCTCAAATCCCGCAAGGCTCTCTTTACCGCACTAATTTCCTCCAATTAGTGTACTGGTATTAGTACACACTCCCAACTGTAAACAACACATTAATTCACTTTCAAAACTTAATTCAATTCATACTAATTCTACGTAGAATAGCCTAGGAATCTAGATTCTAACCTAAACAGTCACTACGAGGGTCCACGTCCTTATCAAATTAAATAAGGGCTTTAGGACTACAATCCAATTTGCTCTAAATGTCCTCTTTAATTAATCTAGACCTCCGAATCTACAATCTAACCCAAAATAATAAAATTGGGTCAAAATCAACCTTCCCAATTATTAATTCCATCAACTAAGGGTCTGAAAGGCCTAATCAAACCTTAAACTATTAACAGAAATCAACCCTAAAATTGAAAACTAAGATTAACAACATAAAATATCTAATTAAAAATTAAATAAAAAGCTAGGGTTTCAAATTTATACCTCGATCCACAAATTAAATGGTGCCTACGATTTCCACCCGTCGGACCATCGTCAACAAATTCTTTTTCTCTCTCCTTCTCTCCTTCTCTCTCTCTCTCCTTCTCTCTCTCCTTCTCTCCTTCCCTTTCTCTCTTTCTCCTCCTCTCCTTCTCTTTCTCTCTCTCTCCTTCTCTCCTTCTCTTTCTCTCTCTCTCCTTCTCTTTCTCTCCTTCCCTTTCTCTTTCCTTCTTCTCCTCCTTCTCTTCCTTTCTGCCTCACTCCCTGACGTCTCCTTTTTTTGTTATAAGAGAGAGATAAGTCTCTCTTATAAAACTAAAAAGGGGCGGTGGGGATAAGGGTTATAATATATATAAAAAAAAAACTTTAAACTTAATTAAAAAAAATATATATATATATAGGTTATACTAAGGTGTAAGTGCATACACCGAATCATGTGTGTATAAAAGAAAGATTTTATGAAATTACACTTTAATACAACACCCAATAAATACCAATACATATATATAGCATATATATAGCATATATACACAATTAAATAAAGTTTAATGGGTCAAAATCAAAGTCAAAATCGCGGGTATCTTCGGTATCGATCCAAATCGTGTTCCGGGCCTTGAATTGGGATCAATTAGTGTCCGATTTTCGCACATGAATAGTCAAAATTGAATAACTTTTTGAGATCTATCCATTTGTACGGTTCGATTCTTCAAATTACCCTCCGATCGAAAACTCATTTATTTAATTTCAAGTTTAATTATTTAAAAACTAAGCTTAATTATTTTAATAATTAATTGATTTTTACGGTCAAATCGTTGGATTAAACTCTAATTGACTCGAAATGACATTGACTGGTCAACTAAATTATTTTGGGTCGTTACACTTATCAAGCATGACACATTTTATAAAAGGACAACTCTGCCCCCCGTCCTGAATTGTATAATAGATTAGCTAATGGGGTCATCTTCTAGTGAGCTCACCTAATACTTACTTTATTCTTACACCATACTTATACCTTCATGTGGGACCATGTAGATATGATCAATTGCTGATTTTCTGTAGTGGTGATCTCCTCATCATATAGTTCGAAATTAGGCAATAGGATATCTGGAGGATACACGTATAGTTTGCCAGCTCATACGAGAGTAGGGCAAAGTGGACTTGTCGGGGGATTGTCAACTTATGTGAATGGGTGATCGTATATTCATTGAGTCAAATGCATGTTAGCACAGTAGGCTAGGGTTGCTTGAACATGATCCAATAATTGAATTTTTGCCAAACAAGATATTTTCATAATGTATGGATCATTAATCTTTTGTTGTTGGTAAACCATCTCTAAAAAAGTATTTTACAGTCTGCTTGAATGGGGGTTTTTAGGTGAAGATTTTGTGGGAACCATGAATTTAGTTGAAAACTAGTTAGAAATCATGTTTAAAATCTATCTAGTTTTTCATCAAATCCCTAATCCTACAAAAATCCTACTTAAACCCCCCCATCAATACATACTATTATTAGTATATTTTCCTTTTATAACTACGGATTCTATTCCTCAAATATCTTAGATGGTTTTCTCAAAGGAAAATGATGGATTTACAACAAGTTCATACAAAATTTGCTACAAAACGCAATCCAATAGTAGTGTATGAGTCCTACAAACCCTTGTGATATGCCTCATCTGGGATGATATGCACCCCCATGGATTGTAATCTTCTATAGATAATTCTGTAAGGAATTCTGTAAGTCTACCATCACCATTTATTGAATCCCCCTTGAATCTCTATCCTATATCTCTACGGTTATCCGTCCAATATCTGCCTTAAATATCCTCCCCTATAACTTAACCTCTTCTATTTATAATTTGTTGATTCAAGCCTACCAACACGTTTTTATTTTTTTACTTTTCATTAATCACTAACATTTTTTTTCTTCACAATATTGGTATGGAAACCCTCCTTTTATAACGATTTAATGGAGAGGACAAGCACTTTTTGTTTTGTAAGCATAATCCTTACTTTTTAACGTTTTGTAAGTAAATGAGTTAGTTCCTTCTTTTATTTTAAAACTGCAAAAATTTAGTACCTAAGCTACTATTCCCTTTGCTAAAAACATAGACTTCTAACTGTTTTGCTTGTGGGGACTGATGACGTGGCAGAGAGAGAGAAAATAATGTTTTTAAAATTCAAAATGCTATAACTTTTAATTTACAAATTAGATTTTAACAAAATTTATATTTTCGAAAAGCATTTTTTAAAAATCTTCAAAATGGGACCAGACAACAATATCAAATTCAAAAAGAAAAAAACTTTCTAACTCGAATATGCACACAAATTCATAATAAAAAATTCAGAAATTATGCAAGTTGTAATTTGCACATGCTACTTTGTATACTATTGAGCATCTGCACTGAAAGGTCCCCAGGGTTTGTCAATATTCATGATAGAACAACTCGATCAAATGGATACCTATTTGAGTCAAGAGTCAGGCGTATCCTCCGTGCAAAACTCACTCATCATCAAGAACGAAGGAAATAGCACCTCATCGGACTCTGTCTCGCATCCGGAACTCTCTGTGTATATTGGTAAGTGACCTATCGACTATCATAGGTGGTTAGACATGCACTAGGACTCATTGCATATATTTAAAAAGCATTTGAAATGCCAAAATTGTATGCAAAAACGTTTTTGCCAAAATTCCCAGTCTGTATCGATACCCCTTAAAGGGTGTATCGATACTGGACTCATCTGTTTTTCAAGTGAGGTCAGTATCGATACCGCCCTTGGTCAGTATCGATACTGCCCTCACCTGTCTAACAGGTGGAGTCAGTATCGATACACCCTGTTGATCAGTATCGATACTGACCTCTCCTGTGAGCTCAGTATCGATACAGATCAGCTGTGTATCGATACACCCTACTGGGTTTTGGCTGTTGCGCGATTTTCTGACCTAGGGCTTTTGGTCCTTTTGTCCTAAAAGCTCACATGTGTTGTCTTCTCGATATATATAGCTAGAGAGACTAACCATGTGAGCTAGAGCTCCAATCTAAGGAAGAAGAAAGCATATTTGTGAGCCTCAAGAGAATAAGGAATATTCATGAAATCAACCTTTTGTCTTCTTCTCCATTGTTGTCTTTTCTAGACCTGAGTGTGGAGTTGATTCCTTCTTCCCTGAGAGTTGTTGCTTTACAAACTCTCTCTCTATTTCTTCATCTTAGCTAGAAAGACTTAGAACATCCATATAGCATGAAGATCTAGTAGGGCCAGAAACTCAAAACAGTTCATCCACTCTTATTGTCACCGGTGAAGTTCCGGTGAGGTCGCCGGTGGAGCTCCGGCGAACTGAAAACTTGATTGAGGTCAAGTGAAACGTGAAGATTCAAGCACAAGTGTGAGACTTGGAGGATTCTGAGTTGGAGGCACACTCTCTCACCATTGAAGAGGCGGTTCGTGGATTCGAGCTGTGAAGAAAGACCGGTCGAGTTTTGCACGAGGGGATTCGTGTGTTCGATGTGAACGGTTGTAAGATTTCTATAAACTCTTAGTGGAAATTTCTGGACTAGGTCCCGGGGTTTTTTCCGTTTGGATTTTCCCCGTCAACAAAATCGTTAGTGTCACTTACTTCATTGTTGATGATTTGTTGTGCAAGCTTGAAATATTTGATTCTAGGTCAATTCCGCACTTGAGAATCGAATAAGTCATTACTTGGTTGTCTTAATATTATCTCATTGTGAATTGAGTTTTAAAAGAATCGAAAACTAGGTAGAAATTGATCCCCCTTCCTCATACACCTAGAGTAAGGTGATATTTCATGCACTTTTCTAAGCCTCTATACAAACAAATTACATAATAAAAACAACCTAGAAATTGCATTTGCAGAGTTAAAAACCTACGTAAATTGTAATTTGTATACGCAAGTTGTAATTTGCGTAGGCTATTTTGGTGTACTTTGACCATCTGCATATTTGTGAGCTTCTATACAAAATGATTGCATAATAAAAAACTAAATAATTACGTTTTTATAGTAAAAAAGACCTATGCAAATTGTAATTTGCATACAATCTGGGTTTTTATAACTTCGCAAATAGATATTTTTTTTTTAGAATTTGGTATATATATCTGATCTTGTTTTAAAGATCTTAAAAAAATGCTTTACACCGGTATAAATTTTGTTCAAATCCGATTTATATTTTGAAAGTTATAGCCATTTTTATGTTCAAATTCATTAATTGGGGTTTGCTAACGTGCAATGTCGTTATTCAGCTTATGGTTTTTTCGTCTTTTTTGCGCTAACGTGTGTCGAGGACTGTCCGTGCATAAATAAAAGATAATCCTCTACGCCAAATTTTATCTTATGCAAAGGTATCCTACTTATTTTATATATATATATATTTTTTAAAAGCAGTCATCATACTTCTCAGAGACACATTAAACGATGGCTTTGGTAATTCGAGACCCTCTTCAAAAATAAAAATGATCCTCTAGAAATAAAGAGGCTTGATCGAACTCTCTATCCCTTGATTATTCTTTAAATAATATTTATTTTGGTCTAATCTAGAAAACACAAACATTTCTATAAAAATAAAAGGTTCCTGTTGTGTTCTTATTTATTGGCAGAATTTCTAGTTGGAAAAAACTAAAAACTGAAAAAATAACATTCAAAGTCCATGTCCAATCATCATGTACACTTACAAAAGGAGACTAATTAACCATAGAAAGAAAAAAAGTACATTCAATAAAACCCTAAACTCTTAAATGACCCCCAATAAAGAACCACAAATTTAGACTCTTCTCTATGGCAAAACCGTGTAGAGGCATCCACAGTAGTTCACTTTGTAAGCTAAATATAGATAAAAAGTTACACACTGGAGCTAATGTATCATACATTTTAGCTTACGGGAGAGAACTGTAAGGTATATTTATATGTCCCTAAATTTAATCTCCAGATTTTTAGCTGAGCGGTGTGCAGAGTGGGAATCCGAGCTTTAAACGGTGTAGAGATATGGCGTTTGGCACCAGACAATTTCCAAACAACCCACCCCACAAATTTTTATCCATATGGACCGCCTGACATCAAACGGTGCACATCCATACATGTGCAATTGATTGGTGCAATTGATTTATGGAGGGTAAATTTTGATAAGCTAAAATGTATTTAGCTTACCACCACTATGGATGACCTAAAAACGAGTGATTACTATTTTACACACTCACTTACAAGTGGGTGTACAAGACCTACGTCTTCTTGCCCTGAGCTAATCATCATCTTAGACTGGATAAAATCCAACGGCTGGATGATGAAGGATATTGTACACTCACTCATAAGGTGTCTAATACAGTATTCAATAGGAGATTTGGAATTCTGATTCTATTGTATTTAGGATTGTGTTTAACAAGTTCACTTCGATTTAGATTCGGCCAGATCAGTTATTTATTTTAGTGCAGTGGGAACAGGCACCCAAAACCCTAATCTGACTTTTAACTCTTTTGTAACAAAACCCTAACTTTTTGTTACATTGTAATATTCACATAATTTTCTCTCTCTACAATTCCCTCTTTCTCTCTCTACAACGCTCTTTCTCTCTCTACTGAAAACCTAATTCCAGACCAAAAGATGATTGTCATCGACGAGAGAACGAATATAAGATTAAAATCGTAATTGTGAAAAGGATCGTTGGTTTGGTTAGGTTTATTTTTATTCTTTTTCTGTTTAATTACCCTTGTTTTTCGGCGATGGAGGCCGACTCCATTGCGATTTCTGCGGTAGTAACTGAAGAATCTGTTGAGAAGTTGAGTAACGGCGATTTGGTGGAAACAAAAGAGGGAGATAATTTAGGTAATGTTAATGGCGGCGATGATCAGAAAGAGCAAAGTGGATTGAAGTCTCCGTGGAAAAAACCTGTTTTTGACAAAAAGGGTATCGAAGTTCCGGTTATGGGAGCTGAATCTTGGCCAGCACTTGCTGAAGCGCGACCTAAGAATTTAGAGGCTTCTGTTGCTTCAAAGCCGATTGCTGTGGCTCCTGCTACTCAGACTCCGTTGCAGGTTACTCCTCTCTCTCTCTCTCTCTCTCTCTCTCTGTAACGTTGGATGGGTTTTGAGTGATTTAAGATGTCAATGCTGAAAGCTTAGGAAAAACGAATTTAAGCATTAAACCCTACCAATTCAACTTATAAAATTGGACAAAACCCCCCAAAAGTACTGATTTTAGGTGACAATGCTGATAGAGTTTAAGCATGAAACCCCAAAAATTACAACTTAGAGAGCTGAAGAAAAACCTAATTGATGAAAATTATCACTATATCCTCAAAGCCACAAACTTTCCATTTAAATACATTACCTTGGAGTAACTTACTTATCCTTCAAAGCTGTCATGTTTTGTAATCCAATTTACCTTAGTAATTTTTGGTTATTGTTATTAGTGGTGGGTGCGTGATGGAAATTGGAAATCAGGGATATATAAGAAGTAACTCAGAACAATCTGGTGGTCTGGAAGCTAATGGTTTTTGTTGGACCAAGGCCGAATGCTAATAGAATCAATCAACATATGTGGAGGAAAAAATAAGGAAACAAAGTTATTAGTAGTGTTGATTTCGTGCTATGGATCTTAACAAAGGATGGGAGCATCATGATCACTCTGGTATGTTATCAAGAGAGAGAGAGAGGGAATGATGGATGAGGGGTCGAGGATTAGAGACGGAGAGCGTACAGTGAGACGTGGATTATGGAGAGGTGAAATGTGGATAATTGCAACCATAGACTGACTTGCGGCATTCTACACCAATTTTTGATATGTGAAATACCAAAGGTCCAAAACTATTGTGCAAGTCAAATCAATTTTCAACATGAAAAGATAATTTTACCCTTTTATAAGGGCAAGAACATGATTCGTCTACCGTAGACAATGGTAAAAATCAAAATACCCCTGCTTTGAGGGCTTTGGCTTTATACGATCTCTCTTTATTTTTTATATTTTTTATATTTTTTCTGAAATTACAGATATATCAATAGACAAGTATTATTCGATTACAACATAGGTTAAAAAGAAATTAATTCGTTTAACTTTAATGCAGATGCAATAAACAGTTTTGCATTTATAGATGACTTGATCTTGTTACAAAGGAAATTCAGGAACAAATGATTTCTCTATCACTATGAGAAAATCACCTTATCCCAACTGCAAGTTACTGTTTTATGTATGATTATTTATTTATTTAATTTTCCCCCTTAATGGACAGTTGATTTGTTCTGGTTTTGTCGACGTTCACTGATGCGTATTTTGTTTGTTTTTTTACAGGGATCTACTGGGCCGCATAAATCTAATAGGTCTGGAAGCACTACCTATTCCCATAAGCACCCAGTGTCACACCATCAAAAAGCAGGCTCTAGGCGTAGTCATCCTCCAAATGGTGTACCACCATTTCCTGTGCCCTTACCTTATCACCAACCACCAATGCCACATGTTTTTCGTGCAGTTGTACCTACACCACATATTCCAGTTCCTGACTATGCTTACCAGCCTCGCCCTGTACCTTTTCCAAATTTAGAACCTCCTATGGTAAAGTCTGGATGTGAACCTCCAATGCAAGCTCTTGTTCCCCCTGGTCATGGTGGTGGAGTTGATGCTAATAGAGGCTTTCAACCTCCACCACAAGGAGGTCCCAATGCATATGCTGGCAATTTTGCTAATAGGAGACATAATGTACAAGAACCTGGTGGCCGCTTTAATCATACATTGCGTCACCAACGTCCATTTAATTCCAGAGAAAATATTAATATGCAACGAAGTTTTGGGCCAAGGCCTTTTGTAAGGCCAACCCCATTTTTTGGTCCGGCTCCAGGGTTCATAAACGGACCAAGTTTCCCTGGTAACATCTTGAATCTAGTATTTGTGGTGCCTTTTGCCTGATTTATCTTTTTTTCCATTACATACTATTGTTATTGCTTCTGTGGGTAAATCCATTGTGCATCCCTTTTATATCCTCTAAGTTCATAATCCCTATGTGTCTTATTATTCTGAGATTGCAGTTGCCAGTTGCCCTGTCTGTTTTCCTTTCTACTGGCTGAAATGTTTGCATGTACAGGTCCTGCTTCCATGTACTATCTTCCTATTGCACATCCAGACTCCACCATGGGTCCACCTCCTCGTTTTATTCCATATCCTACACATCCTGGGGTCCCCACATCAGCATTGGATACTCAACCTTTGGCGGCTAAAGTAATGAGTCAAATTGAGTATTACTTCAGGTGACTGGTCCTATAGCATACTGCGGGTTTACTTTGATGCTTTAGGTGAAACGAAGCATTTTTTGTTCGATAGATGTGAAACGATTATTTTTATGTGTTAACCTTCTTAATAGCTTCTTTCAAGTCTATTTTTTTTTTAATTTATATAAAGTAAATCAAGTTTTTGCTTTTATAGCAATCTGTAAACATGTTCCCTCTATCACCCAAAGTTCTTACATTCCTTTTGTTGGTAGTAATGAAAATTTGCAGAAGGATCATTACTTACTATCTTTAATGGATGACCATGGCTGGGTTCCGATATCCAAAATTGCTGATTTTAATAGAGTAAGTTTTGTTATAACGCTGTGTGGTATTTTTCTGGTATATTATAATGCATATGCAAAGTATTGCCTTACTATATCTGATAGACATACATTTTCTGTTTTAACATATCATGTATACTTGTTATTTCGCTTGACTGATATAAGGTAACCGGTATTGATGTTCTGTATCAATGAGCTGCAGGTTAAAAAAATGACTACAAATATTCCCTTCATTCTGGATGTACTGCATAGCTCGTGTTCTGTAGAGGTGCAGGTAGGACATTATAACTGTATTCAGCCTCGTCTGTGTTTCTCAGTTTTAAAATTCTCTCTCATGTTTTCGCTGTACTTGGATATGTTGGTTTAAATGGTAGGGTGACAAGGTACGGAAACGTGATGACTGGTCAAAGTGGATTCCAGCCTCTGGACAACAAACATTTTCTTCAGTACCTCAGACTCCAAAGGGGCAAGTTGACGAGAAGGCTTCTGTAGTTTTCAAGAATGATGATTACAATGAGGGTAATAAAAGGGATATCTCTGAAGGGCCCATAGAATTTCCATTGAATAATCAAACCCTGGGTGAAAAATTAGCCTCAAACAAAGATTCTCCAAATGTAGCCTGCAGCCTGGAATGCAACGATGAGAAGCTGTTGCATGATGGTGAAACGGAAGCATGCCATGGACAAGCTGGGGATTCAAGCAGGAAATTAAATTCTGTATCAACTTCGGAAATCAAATGCTCGCAGGTTGATACCAGTTGCTGCGTCAGCTCTGAATGCTCACAAGGGACTGTCAAACCTTCAAGTTGTTTGGATCATGAATTTGAGAGACTGGAAATGCTATCAGATTTGACAGTTCAGAAGCTGGCTGGCCTCCCCAATGATTTTACCCATGAGTCTACTGAGGAACAAAGCACTTTCTTGCTTGACGAGGAGCTGGAGTTGGAGCAAACAACAGTCGGGAGAGATCATACTTCATCTAGTTTAAGGTAGAAATGTGCTTCTATCATTGCTGGGTATTGTTACTTTGCGTATTTTTTTGATATTTAAAATCATCTGGAATGTAGGAATATCTGCATTATTGGGTGGAACACTAATTCCAAATTTACATATGTGGTAGTGTAATGCCATTGTAGCATTATTTTGTTCTGCTCAATGTTAACTTTAATCCATATCTGAAAAGAAAATCAATTGTTGTATGAGAAATGATATTAACCTATACAAGGAAACTTTTCATCATTATGACTTCATCCAAACAGAAGATCAGCTACTCAAGTCCAGTTGCTGCCATGCAATTCTATGTCTAGAGCCTTAATGTAAATCATAAATACCAATTTCAGGTGTAGTAATATAAATATAATCAGAGAAAAAGTAATTCTGAGTCATGAATACTGATATCATGTATTAGTCACTCGCGCACGTGTTTCCAGCTAGTTACCAACAAAACAAGGACGTAGACAACTAACTGGTGATCACGTGAAAATGCCATAATAACTGTAAACAGTCATTAGAGTCGTTAGACATTACTAGACTAGTTTATTTTTTCTTGATTCCTGAAGTTCATCAAGTAGTCCTTTTGTGGTTGTCAATTTTACATATTAACTTTCCTGTAGAAAAAGTTGGACAAGTAGAGAAAGAAATGTTTGTGGTGGTTCTATGTTAAATTTAAAACTACTAGAATATCTGAATATGTATACATTTTTCTGACTTATTTCTGTGGGGGTCACTCCCCTTTATACAATAGTATAGATGAGTTCATGCTTGTTCTAACAACTAATTTGATTCACTTTTTTTTCTTTTCTATTAATTGGCAACTCTGAATTTGATTTCGTTACCAGCTAGAGGACTTTAAAAGAGAGGCATATTGTGCTCTTAACAAGATTCTGACAGAAATTTGGTTCATAGAGGGTTTCACTTCCTGAGCAAGTTAGTCATTTACTCATCCATTTCGAGGAGGCAAGAAGTCTTTGGTGTAATTTACTCCTCATATTCGGCATCAATTGGGTGTTCCCCTGAAGTCCTATTGAACTCTTGTAGAGCTGGTCGGTGCTAAGTTTCGGTCAAGCAAAGGTTGTGTTTATGGCGCATACTTCCCTTTGCACTTTGTTGAGTGATCTGGAAAGAGAGGAGTGGCAATTTTTTTGAAGGTTTGGAGCAGTCTTTGGCAGAGAGATTGATGAACCTCCAATCTTTATTATTTGTGTGATGTAGCTTTGAAGGAGCCAATAGGGTCAAGTTTTTATGACTTATTTTTTTTTTAAAAATTGGACGTTCATGTGCATCATGGCCCTGAGATGTTACTTCCCTTGTATCTTCAATCATTCTTTTCTTGTTTTAATACATTTTTTACCTTTCTAAAAAATGAGAGAAGCCGATTGAACCCTTATCATCTTCTGCTGTCTGTGCTGGTGTACTAGACTGTAATTTGTGGTGTAGTTGGGTTATTGTAGAATGATGACAGTTTTCCAATGACCATAAGGGTAGTGGGAAGTAGTAATTAAGTTTATGTTAAAAGATATCCTGAAGCTAAATTAGCCACTAACTAGATGACTAGCATAAGCCCCTTCTGAGCTTGTATCAACAATTCGATAAGGGATTTGAAAATGGTAAACATGCAATCCTCGATTTTCTTTGCACAAGGCTCTTAAACTTGTGGTCACCTACCATCGTTTGGTCCAGTGGTTTGGGTATCCCTCCCCTTTATGGGAGATCTCAGGTTCAAGTACCACGGTTTCGTGCTAGGAGTTGAAAAGGTAACTATGTAAGTGGGTAGCAAGTAGAAGTGATGGTGAAGACAGGGTGAAGAAAGACCATCTGAAAGGAAAATTGCAGATAATTTAAGAAGAAAACATCAAATTTAGTAGTCATATTGTTTGACTCCTTGTAAGTGGTCGAGAATAAGGGTAATCTACCTCTACTGATCTTTAGAGCTGCATTCTGTAGTTAAGGGAGGTTGCAAATCGGTTGAAGTAGCCTAATGTAATAGGTTTTGGAATCAAATCTATATGTGATATGGATATGACTATGTGTCTAGTAGGAATGAGTGTCTATTCTGTGGATATTGCACAATGGGTTTATTCATTAGTAAGATATCGAATGTTTGTTTGAAAGACTTACTATGTTACCATTCTCATGCAATGAAACTTAATTTGCTTCTTGTTTTATGCTGTTAAGCTGTGTTATGCTTGACTAATTTGATTTCTGAGTTATTTGTTGACAAGAATAAGAAACTTATTGTAGAACTTGTGAATTGTTCATGCTTTTTTGGTAAAAAGAGTGAAAGTGGGGAGAAAAGAAAAGCAGAACAGGAAAGGCTTGCATTGCGAAAAATGTGAGTTGCTGGGGATCAGTATTGAAGGGAGTGGAAAGAGGTAATGGTGAGCACATCTAAGGGAGTGGTTAGGAGAAAAACAATAAGCTCACGCTGACTTCCGAAACCCTGTATTTTCACTGGTTAAATACTTCACATGCCAACACCTACTGTTGTTGCGTTGCATATTGTACAATTTTTTTGTATTTATAATATATATCCAGTGTCAAGTATGGCTGTATTTTATACATTTTGAGATGCGAATGCGGTACCTAACTCTTACCTTTTGTTAGTTTCTTCGCATCTCCTCCCCCAGTCAAGTCATCTAATTTAGAAGGAAACTTCTGAGAATCGAGAAAAAAAGAAATTACTTCATTCTGGTTTCGTATTGTCTGATCAGGAAATATTTTGCGTTTCTTCTATTTGATGCCAACGCTTAGGGTATGATATTAGATAGTTTCAGAATCGATTTTGTGTGTGTTATTTCTATCCTCTTGCTTTTGGTTCTTTAAAGATATTTTTTATTAGATTTTCTTTCCTTGGTGTCAACATGAGTCTCTCCGTGTCTTGGTGAGAACTCCTTTTGTTAGCTTGCTGGTCTTGTATTTCTTTTCATCTTGATCCTGGTACTTTAGAGACTTTTTCAATTGCTGACATAAAAGTTCTCTGTCCATTAAAGTATACTCCTGTCATCTGGTAGTGGAAACATAATGTGCTTCACTTGTGTGGAAAATTTCACTCTAAACAAATATATGTTTTTCTACTAAAATATGTTTATTGCTTCATGTACTTGAAAGATTTTAGCTTCTCAAGATGACATGCAATTTTGTGTTGGCTGTCTGTAGTTTTCTACTTAATACTTATATATATATATATATATATATATATATATATATATATATATATATATATATATATATATATATATATATATATATATATATATATATATATATGTATATATATATGCTTTACTTTTGAGTGCTTGGTCTTGTTAACTCTCCTCGTGCATCTTATAATTGGAATTTCTTGTGCCCCTAAGGATTGATGATGAAGATTATGACATGGATCTCAATGATCATGATGTGCAGAAGCTAATAATTGTGACCCAGGTAAGGCTCTGGCATAGATTGATCCATTTGTTTAGCTACTTTCTTATAAATGGCAAATGTATCATATGAAACAAAGAGAAAGCTGCGGTTGCTTTCTTATTCAGGATGGTATGTCTGTTTTTACTTTTATTCCAATTTGAAATAAAATATGTCTCTTCCAGGTTTAATTCTGTTCCTTTATTTTCTCATTTTCCACAATATCTTATGCGTCTGTTGTCTTTTGCTTAACTGCTGTGCAGAATACCAGGATGGGTGATGATAGAGGTAGTGCGTGTGAATCAAAACCCATTTCAAATGAGCTAGCTTCTGCAATCAATGATGGCCTTTACTTTTATGAGCAGGTTGACAGACTATTTTCTTAGTTGTCAGAATCTTCGCTGTTGCAGTTCTTTCCCGTACTCTCCTGCTGTGTTATTCAAATCACATATCATTTCTGGATTGTTTAATTGAAAGAGTTCAAATTTATACGTCATTGGCAGGAATTGAGAGCTAAGCGATCTAATAACAGGAGGAAAACCTCCAGTTGGGAGGCTAGAGATGGAGATTCTAGATCTCTCAGCACTACTCCTGGATTACCAAATTCAAAGATCAGTGTGGGTCCTGCTGGAAAAAATGGCCCAGAAGATCCTGGGAATATGAATTCCAGAAGGAAGCAAAATAAAGGTGTGAACAAGCAACAGTCGTCCCATAAGCAGCGCTTGTTCCCTAGCAACTTTAGGAATCATGGCAATGGTCGTAACCGTCATGCCTTCGTATCAGAAAGTCCACCTAGTAATTCGGTTGGCTTTTTCTTCGGTTCAACACCACCAGAAAGTCATGGGTGAGTTCTGAGTACTGTTAACATATATGCTCATCCCTTAAGTCTACTTTTTTTCCTCTTCTTTTTCTTTTTCCTTTTTTTTTTTGAATTGTTTACTTTCTAATTCGGTCAATCTTCTAATGTCACAGCCCTCTGTCTTCCAAGTTGAGTGCTTCACCTCATGGGGTCTCTTCTGGAAGTAGTCCACCTGTAGGTTCTATACCAAAGCCCTTCCCGGCATTTCAGCATCCAAGTCATCGGCTTCTGGAAGAAAATGGTTTTAGGCAGCAGATGTAAGGGGACATTGATTCATCTTTGGTTCTTACTACAGTGTCATACTATCTACATAGTCATCTATCTGTTTTCATGGCATAATGCATATATCTTATGGGTCAGGATTTTCTTTCTCAGTTCTTTACAAGGTTCCTGTGGCCCACATGGGGATGAGTGTAGGGCTTATGATGAGGGATCATCTTCACATAAAATTAACACCTTTTTGAAACGGTTAATACTATCACTGTATAAATTAAGATTTAGCTGTTAAATGGTTGGCACCCAATCTGTGTACTAGTAATCACTTTTGATGGTGTTAGAAGTTTCTGAATTGACTGAATTTTTCATCCTCAATAAGAATCATCCTTAAACCCATTTCGAAATGGGCCTAACAACCATGTCTATTGTCTAATTTTTTAAATCAGTTGTTTGCACGAACTCTAAACGTATATGATTTGTACACGTGTCTGTAAGGTCCACATGGAGCCGAGTTTGTGGTTGATTCTACGCGAGGATGGTCTCCTCATCATGTTAACCATCATCCAAAAAAGCAACCAATTCTGATGTTGGTAACCCTATAAAATATTGATATCCAGTTCAAACATACTGGGGAGCTAATTTTATTGTTTACATTCTACTGATGTTTGTTGGTTACCAGTTTCAGAATGTATTGCGTTATTGTTTACTAGCCTCATCTCCATGTGAGCCTGCTTGCAGGACTCAAAAAGTGTTAGTGTTTCAGTCTTACATAGTTACATGCAATCAATATTTCTTCATCATGCTGATATTTCTAACAAAAATGATTCCGTTTAGAAACCACTAATATCATGAGAAATCAGAGTTAAACTTTCAGTGTCAACTTCTCATATGGCTAATAATGTCAGAATGGACTGAATTTGTTGTTTGAGAATAACCCATTGTAACTCATGTGTTTATGTATATATTATTATATAATATACAATCTATTGGGTGTGAAATGTATATCATTAAAATTGACTCATTCTGTTTCTCCTTAGGTACTCGAAATACCACAAACGTTGCCTGAATGACCGGAAGAGATTGGGAATCGGTTGCAGTGAGGTGGGACTTTATTTTTGTGCATTTTCTTATTGAATATTTCCTTTGTCAATACATTGAAAGATACTAACTAAATAGAAAATACTAAAAACTTTTGGTTCCATGTTTATCAAAAAAAAAAAAGCTTTTGGCTCCATTTCCTATTTCTTTTTCACCTAGCAGCTTATTTTGGAAAGTATACATACAGTGACCATGTTCTTGTGCACAGAGACATAATGATTTATTCACAAGATACAGTGAAGGATCTTATTGCATTATGGGAAAAGATGCACAATAAATAGTGCTTTACGTTGTTAGAATTGTTTCCATAAAGATTAAAGAATGTTTTGTCTGGTGCTCTTTCCACTATTTGTTTTGTTTTTTATGGGATTTGTTGTTTCTTTTTTTTAGTTTTTTCTGAGGGTGATTGGCTTTTTTTTTTTTTTTTTTTTTTTTTTCAAATTTAAAGTTTACATTAGGTTTTGCTGAGGTACAATTCTTAATTTATGTCAGTGAAATATGTTTTTTTGTTTTATATGCAGGAAATGAATACATTGTATTGGTTTTGGACATTTTTTCTAAGAAACATGTTCACTACTTCTATGTACAATGAGTTCAAGAAATTAGCTCTGGAAGATGCAGCTGCTAAATATAATTATGGATTAGAATGTCTTTTCAGGTTTTACAGGTAGTTTTCTTAGTCATTCATTTTCAAGCTCTAAAGTTTTGAGGAAGTAGATAAGTGACACATGCTTGTTCGTTTACATCTGTTCTCCCAGTTTCTCTCCAATTTATTTACATGCTCTCCTGATGCTAGTTTTGTGGTCTTTTTTTTTGGTCCTTCTCAAGTTATGGCCTGGAGAAACAATTCAGAGAAGAACTTTATGAGGATTTTGAACAGCTCACCCTTGAATTCTACAAAAAGGGCAATAATTATGGCCTTGAAAAATACTGGTAACTCTTTTTTTCATCATTTTCACTTTTTTTTTTAATGGGTATACCTAGCGTTATGATTCTGGTATGGATACAACAGGCATGAGTGCATGACTACTTTTTCCTGCTGGCTTTCTGCAGTTTTTGTAAGTAATACCTATGTAAGCCAACCAGTTTGTATTAGGAAAGGAAAGGTGACGCCAAGGATCCTTTTCTGATATACAAGAAATGCCGATGCCAATCATCTATAACCAAATAGTCAGTAGGTGTCGTTGCTGGGTTCCCAATATTGCCATTATTAATCTGGAAGTAGTCACATCAACAGGGTGTTGCTTGTTGGTGTCACATTATGGGAAATTAGGAACTGTTGTCAAGTATAGATACATCCTAGTCTTACATATTGCAAAAATGCGAATAGCTATTTAATCAATTGAAAAAGGAATGGTGTATTTCTCAGATTTCACTGTTTCAGCTCGTGTGCAAGACCATCCTTCGAGGCTTTAAAGGATAGGGGGTCGTCTAGACTCTCCGGCGGTCTTCTCGAGCACCAAAGCTCTTCTGACTTTATTGGCATAATTTGCACTCTCGCAGCCAAGAGCTAGATTAGGCCCTTTCTTAGTCAAAAGACAATTTGGGTTAAGACTCGTATACAGTGGACCATGGACCATGAAAAAACCTGACAGATTGTCCACTTAGGTGGGTGAGCAAAACCACCCATCACCTAGGTGTGGGATAGACGGTCTTCCCCACCTAATAAGTCGGGTGAAACAAAATTGCGTTTGTTCTTATATAATTGTTGCAAATATGTGGCAGGGCTTTCCACCATTATCGAGAGGCACGTGACAAAAAGGAGCCTTTGAAGAAGCACCCAGAGTTGGAGAGGTTGTTGAAGGAAGAATATCGCTCCTTAGATGATTTCCGTGCGAAGGAAAAAGCGGCGGCTGTGGCGGCGGCAAGAGAAGGTAGTAGCAGCAATGGCAGCGTTGGTCCATCTGATAGAGACAATAATAGAGAGACTCCTTTCTCAGGGCAGGCAAGAAAGAAATCCAACTTGTCGAGGGAACTGGAGTTAGCTGCTCATTGAGTGAATCGGAGCCAAGGGAGTGCACTGAACATATAATATGTCATATGGCGGAAAGGGAGTGCACTGAATATGTTGTATGTTACATCTCCATGGGAGCGTGAACTTGACACTGTTGTAAGTTTCTCTATCTTTGGGTCTATTTGGCCCTGGGAAATTTTATGCAGATTTTGGAGTTCTCTGCTATAGAGAGAGGTGGTTCAGATGTTTCTTTTTTTCTTTTCTCCCTTTCTTCAGATTGTTGTACATAAGAGAGGAAAAAAAAAAAATCAAAAAACGAAAAAAAGAAAACAAAAATCAAAAAACAAAAGGAGAAAAAAAAAAACTCTGGGATTTGTTGAAATTGAACAAATAAGATATTGGAATTTGATCTGCTCACTGCTCAGCCCCAAGTTATGCTTTGTTTTGGTTTTTGTTAGCAGAAATCAGTTCTTTTGATACGAAATAGGCTGGCAAGTCCATGAAATTGTGAGTTTGTTACCAGACTTTTTCGGTTGGCTGTGAAGTGTGAATCGGTAGAAGCCAGCCTAGGTTTTGGTGGTCATTTAATGGACTAGTGATGGATAGTTCTTTGATTCTGAGCACCAGATGGTCCGGAACTTATGTCTCAGTGCCCAATATAATTTTCACTTTTCACCTAAATGGAGACTGAACATTAGATCGACAGGGATCGGATGTTAACGAGCTCTTCTTTGGGGCTGGATAGTTGCACCCGGGACCGGGGTCGAGGGTGGGGTGGACGAAAGCTCAAACATTTCGAACTACTTATTTTACCATTCAGGTTTTTGTTGATGATAAAGCGTCATATCTATGTGATTGTTTCTGAAGATTATCTCCATAATGGGATCTCATTCTTGCACTTAAAAAAAAGTGAGCCTCTCCATACAATCCCAGCAGGCGAGTTGTCAAATTCAAAAGAAATCAGAAATGAAAAGATGCTTGTCCTCGGACACATTATGGTTTTAGCTCTCAGCTGGACTGCTGGAGCAATGACCTAGATAGCAATCTCTCTTTTAATTTGCATTCTAGTACCGAGAGAGTTTAATCCGCAGCTACAAGAAAAAGGGTCTTGCAAGATCATGTTAAGTTGAATTTCCAGGGTATCCAAAGAAGGAACTTCATGATCCCACAAAACTCTCCAACACCATACCACCATCAAAGTGAGACCTTGCAATCAAATCTGTTTCTTGTAGACTTATCAAAATAACACGATGATGACGATGAGCATGTTGACGGGTCAGTCCCACTTCAGTATCTGAACTACCAAGAGCCAGAACCCATTAAATGATTAAACCCCTAATCACTACTTATTGGGGATTTTGGCCAAAAACCCTACGTAGAAAACGTTTTAGAATTTAGCCCAACAAACGTTTTCTTTTAATCTAAGGCCCAAGAGGGTTTCAGTCGGAGGGTTTCAGTGTGTGTAATTTATAGGAAGAGGGTTTCAGTGAAACCCTCTCCGAGAGGGTTTCAGTCAGTTATCCTTGGGCCTTAGACTAAAAGAAAACGTTTGTTGGACTAAATCCTAAAACGTTTTTCAAGTAGGGGACCTTTATTAGACTGCTAACATTGTAAAATATCATCAAACTTACGGCCAAAATACAAGCATATAATCCATAACATGGGTAAACATGCAACAGAAGAAGCTTCACGAAGCACGATCAGATTCAAAGATTTATCGAGTTAAAAGTACTCTCTGCTCACAGTAGTATTAGGATAATATGGTTCAAGATTTCTAAGCATAATTCTAGATTAGAGTCGTGAGACCAAAAGAAAACGATCAAAGCTACCTAAAGGAAAGCTATAAGAGCTTTCCAAAACAACCAAACATCCCAAATTTTGAGGGTTTTTCGTAACCTCCCCTGAGCTAAACTAAAGAGGCCGCACACCTAGTTGCGGCCACTATATACACCCTCTCACCAGATTTGTTCACGCGCCAAGAACTTCAGTAAGAAACTTAGTCAGAGCATTTACAAAAAGCATCCTCCGGAGACTCAACAAAAGAACATGGAACTGCTCACATTTGGATGAAGTTTAGGAAGCTCAGGAACTGGGATACCGGCAGCAGACGTCATTCCACCATGACTCGAAGAGGACTCTGACATTTCATCAAACTTGAGAAACTGTAACATCTGGGAAGCTGCAAGATGGGCATAGCATACAGGGGCAACTGCAGCAAAAAAAGAAAAAGAAGAAGAAAGAACAGTAATTATTATAATAATATCAGGATAATGAAGAAGTAAAAACTGGGTGAAATGTTTATAGTCTTGCAGGTTGCAGCAGAGAAGTGCAATTTTTGTTTACTTGACATTTGACTTAGAACATGAAAACCCTACCATGTGATTAAATGGGGACTTACGGAGTCAAATCTATCATTTAAGGACTGTTGAAGTCTCCACCGATCACATGGTGGGGTTTTGCACCCACTACTTGTAAATAGCACTCATAAGAAAACTGTCTAAAGAACATTGAAGTGCACCAATTTGACGTTATCAAAGAAAGAAGGAAAAGCCACCATTTCCACAATATTCACGATGACAAAACTTCCAAATGTATATCAGTTGAAATTTTCAAGGAAACAAAGATTGCTTTCGCTTAACTGCTCTTTAAAGTATTACCTACGGAAATTGCTGTAGTGCTCCTCTGATACCTGCAATGTTTAAAGGAATTTTATGAGTTACTGGCCCCCCAAAATTCATGTTTTTTTTTAAAATTATTATATGTTAACCTGAACATTTCATTCACATAACCAGGAAATATAAGATCCACTTACACATAGGATAGAGAGTGCACAAGTTCCTGCAGATCATCGGCTGAAAATCCAATCTCATCTAACAGAACATGGTAATGTGTAGGCCTAGTCGTTCCCTGTACAACCAAAATGATCCAAGTCAGAGAATGTAATTGTCCAAGAAACTGAACTTGAAAAAGAGTTCCATGATATTATTATTATTATCATCAATATTTAGTACATCATTTACACATTTCAAATAGAGGGAGGTTATTGCAACCCCTCTTAGAACGCCCCCTTATAAGGCCCCCTCCTATGGGGCCCACATACGATGCTTCCAAGGGCTAATTTTTTTATGGGATGTTCTTCTCAATATGGATATTATCATATTAAAAAATCAGTCTGTTCTAAAACTTTTAACCCCCTCAAATTACTTATCAAAAATTGATAACTATTTGACCCCTCAAATAGTTACTAAATAGTTACTAATTTTCAAAGGTTAATTTGAAGGGGTTAGAAGTTTTAGAACGAACTAATTTTTTAATATGATGATATACATATTGAGAAGAACATCCCATAAAAAAATCAGCCCTTAGATGCATCGTATGTGGGCCCCACGGGAGGGGGCGTTCTAAGAGGGGGTGCAATAACCTCCCTCTTTCAAATAATAGGAAACATATGTTGTGCACGCACACAAAAACACATCAGTTATTAAAGCCAAATGGATGGGATCAGCGTAGGAACTGAACAATTCAGAACAATTTCCCAGTTCTGATTCCACATTTCTGTACCAAAACAGGAACCATAATCATTGAAAATGGTTCCAGTTCTGGATACTTTGATATCCAACGAATCAGAACCAAACAGGACAGTGCTTACAAATTTAGAGTATACTTTGTCTAATTACTACAACTAACATTTTTCTGTACACTAATTAAATATTGAATAAGTCAAAGTGAA
Organism: Macleaya cordata; assembly: GCA_002174775.1. Classification (NCBI taxonomy): domain Eukaryota; kingdom Viridiplantae; phylum Streptophyta; class Magnoliopsida; order Ranunculales; family Papaveraceae; genus Macleaya; species Macleaya cordata. The sequence goes on from MVGT01001095.1 coordinate 305,105, forward strand.
ATACTCAAGAACTGATAAGAACCAGAACCTAGTTATCTAGATTCAGGTTCTGGACCCGGGTAGGCTGACAACAGAACCATTGGCACCTATACAGTCAAAGTATTTCTTACTCAGAAACACAACCACATGCAACTCCCAAATTATTGCCATCAAGTCAACTAATGGAAAGATTTACAATAAAAGAAGACATTTTCCATGTCAAAACTCACAATCATTCCGGCATGAGAACATATGTAGAAATCATTGTTTCGCGGATGACAAATTTGCTTGTCAATAACTGTGCCTGCAAATGTGAAAAGAAAAGACAAGGTCACATTATTTGAATTTAATAGGTACATTCGTTTCTGGTGAAGTTCATAGCAATGCTAACCAGGTGGAACATTATCAGGATTCCCAGACTGGAAGAATTTCGTGTGATGGTTTTTCTGTGCAATAATCACTGTGAACTTAGGATTCCACTTCTCATCAAGGAACTTACAGGCCTGTAGCAACATAGAAAAATACAGAGGCCAACAATTGCCCACCTTTTAAAACTAACCAAGAAAAACTACTCAAAATATAACTCTTAAGGGCTCAGGTTTAACAAGATAACCTCAATGATTTGGTCCAATTCGATGTTCAACACCTGGTTAAACTGGGACTCACTGACCCCATCCCTGAAACCAACATGTAATCAATAAACAACCAGGGATCTGATTTGATCCAATTCGATCCAGATAATATAATCATACAACATTGAAAGATGGAACAAAAATACAAATTTCTAGTGTTCAATTAGCAATTCACAAACCAAACTGCTTGGATCAGGTAATCACAACATGTGCAAGAAGGAAAAAAAAACCTTGGCAGTTCCACACAAATGTTATGTCAAATATACAAGAAAGCTATGCAAGGATGCAGATAAGATAGTCAACAATGTTTATCTCGAAAGACCCAATAAATCAAAGCATCAAAGAGGTAGCAGAATAGTGTACAAAGAGAAGCAATCAAATACAAAAATGTAATAGCATTGAACATTTTGGTACCATATAGACATTTCACAAATGTAAGTTTGTGGGATAAAAAAATACTACTTTTTTTAGCAGTAAAAAAAAAAAAAACTATTTGCACGCCGGGATGAGCATATGCCTAAACATTAGCACTTCATACAAAGGGGTTGCAGTCGCCACTTTTTTAAAAGGAAAATCCTAGAATAAGCCCAAGGTGGACACTAAATAATCTTCATCCCCCAAAGCATACCTATTTTATTTTCATTAAATGTTTAATAATGGAAGTAACAATGAGAATCTGACAAGCTAGAACATAACCAGGGGGCAGATGCTGACACTTTTCACAAAAGCGCAGATAAAGGGAATGGAAGCACATAAAAGATTGTCCATCACAAACATGCACCTTCCACCAATAAGATTAAAGCACTAATGAAAGCCTAAAAAAATGATGAGAAAATAAGTTCAGCGTGAAAAAAGAGTAACAACATACCTGAAAATAATTATTTGATCAGGCTTTCTTTTACCTGAACTCAAATAAAAATCCAGCAGTAGCTCCCTGAAATTGGAAAAACACCATAGCCATTCAGCCCAACCATTATAGCTTAACCCACAAAAGTCCAGCCAAAGAAAATCTAACAATCACATGTAAGGATGAAGAAGAATCAAACATGGTCCCTTGTATATGTTTAAACCGCAGACAATCCTAAACATAAATAACTACTGCTCTAGTCATGTTTTCAGTTAAGAGGTTCTAAATAAGAAAGCTACCAAAAGAAAAAATAAGAACATATTAAAGCTATCAATAAATTGAACAAATATATCTACATTCATAAGAGGATATAGAAGTGTACAGATGTTCGAACAAACAAGCCCACTCTCAAATTCATTTGAAAAGCATAAATTACAGAAAATGATTGTGCAATACTGGTCAGGATGTTGGTCATAAGCAAAAAAAAAAAAAAAAAAAAACCCTTATTGCAGAGTAAAAAAATAATAATTTGTAAAAGAAATAAACTGATATTTAAAAATCACCAACTCTTGAAATTAAACAAAATAAGAGAACAATAATATCTACATCCAAAGATAGCAATTAGTAAAATCATTAAGTAAAGCAAACAACCTACCGAACTATGCCTTCATCCTCGGTGTCTGAAACTTTCTTGAATAGAGAATCTATCATTTCAACCTTGGGAGACTGTGTCCTCACTGATGCTCTATAACGAGAAATAAATGGCCATTGCCTGGAACTAACAACCTAAGGTTTTTTTTCAAAGAAGAACCGAACATATTAAATCAAGATGATTCATATCTACAGACCATTGAAAATACAACTACATTTATATGCTGAGTGCACGTATGCAGAAGCATCAGATAAGTAGATATTAAAAAAAATGGTAGTACTTTACCGCAGCTATAGATGGTACATCAGACTGGCCAGGAGACCCATGTGAGACATCCATCCCAAGGATAATGGTGGGTAGCTTAGAAACCAGACTCGAAGGAGAGAGTTCAACAGATAATAAGGAATTCATACCGCCGAGCTTTAAGAAATAAAACATAGAAAATACTAAGAAATTGGCAAATCAAGACAAACAATAATGCAATGGAAAGGGAATATAAATGAACAAATCAAGTTTCTCCATAACAGCTCACTTTGGCATTGATCTTCAAGAGAACGTTCGTTATGTACTGGTCATTCACTCTCGTGGGTGCAATGCATTGAGTGACAACTCCAAATTCCGTCAGATTCCTCCTCTTCCATGGACCTTGGAAATAAAACAAGCTCATCTACATGTTAAACACAAAATTGGGAAGACAAAGTAGGATGGATAGAACAACAAACTAAATCTGCTGACCATAGATATCAGAGTTTTTCCTCTCTGAAAGAATACAGAGAAGAAACTGCGGGGCCCCAGGAAGTCGTGACTTCATTTGATCGAACATATGATCCACACGGACATTAGGAGGGCTTCGTCTTGACTGGGGATTCTCTTCGAATACATCAAAAGGAGCATCAATGAACTACAAGATGAATAAATACAAGATCAGACAAAAATTAAGGCATTTAATTCAAGAATTTGGTACAAAAATAGTCAAAAAGCTTACAATTCCTTTTTGTTGTCCACATTTGATTAGATTTTGGACAAGACTCCGTGTATCACATCGAGCTGAGAAGTTCACAACTGCCCAACGTTCAATCTTTGTTGGTTCCACTAGTTTCTAAAAAAGCATACAGCATTATAATTCATTGTCAGGTCTAACAATATGAAAGATTTTAACATGGACAAAATAACAAAGCACCTTATTGTTGAAGTTCCACCTCCCATTTCGAGGTTGGAAATCCTCTCCATTGCCCACTTTCAACTGATATAAAAGAACAGATGAAGACAAATTAGCAAAGCTCTACATATTAAATAAAAATCACTAAGTACAAAAGAAGAAAAATGATACCCTGAGAAAACACAAGAGCACACCGCATGTAAATCTGAAAAACAATTACAATACCTTTGGGGCTGAAAGAACACGTCCTTCAATTTGAGTAAAGTGAGTGTTAATTGAAACGGTACAAGCACGTAACATCGGATCAGCATCATAATTGTTGATTTTCAACGCCTGCCATACAACCAGATTTAATGGGAAAAAGCTAGAGCACATGAAAATAAACATAGGATAGCAGAAAAACTGGATCGCAGTAACTTACATCACTCAACACCTTCATCCTTTCTTGGGGCTTTTGCCTTGATTTTTCCACTAGAGAAGATCTTTGAAAAGTGGATAGCGCCTTTGTATAGCGTTGCAAGGAAACTAGCGAACAAAGCTAGAAAAAGAAGACAACCATAATCTGTATTATGTACCGCAAGAATGAAGAGTAACATAGATATGTGGCTACATATACAATGAAATTATCATTTTCACCTCAAGCGGGAAATATGTTGGGCGCTTTGGTTTTCCCACATTAATGCATGGCATGTCAGCAGAATAACGTAATTCAATATGGCGATAGTTAACAAAATAATCATACACAGTAACTTCCATAGGCTCACCATCTCCATTCTTCTGCTTTAAAGTAAACCTACAACGTGAAAGAAGTCAAAACAAACTACATGTAGCATACGAAAGAGGAAGAACACATTCTGTTACTTAACAATGTTGACATCATATGAGTAACCTAGACAACATTATCTGGAATCTAACATCTCAAGCATAGCAACAGGAAAAGAAATCTTGTAAGAATATCAGAAGCTTACAGTTGTTCGCTGCAAGGCAACTCACTCAATCCAGTGATTTTGTATTCTGTATTAGAGGGACTTGCCTTTATCCTCAGATTTTTTAGCATTCGCTTAGCCTGTAAATATAACAAGCAATACATATCTCTTAATGAAATGAATCTCAATCAGCGAGATGTCAAACCTTGAAGGAAAAAGTCATTTTACCTTGTCCCATTTGATCTCACGAGGATCCCTCGCATTTTGGTTGGCAAGTAGAAAGTCAATCACCGGTCCAGGTTGGATTATCATAGTGGTAGATACATCTGCACTTGATGCAAACAGAATCAGTGATAAAAATGGCAGAGAAGGAAAAATATAATTTGGCAGCATCAAAGGTGATAAACAACTTACCAATGTTCAGAGACAAACCACCTTGGGTGGCTCTAAAACTTGAATGAAACCCTCTACATCCCAGGACTCCACCTCCCAAATCCGTAAAGTTTCGTGGCTCATTGTGGAAGAACGATTGACGGACAAGCAGGCAACCCCTTCAAAGAAAGACAAAGCTTTAGATTGACAACACCAAAAATTCAAGCTCCCAAAGATGCAGAAAAAGAATACAAGTTGTAGCTTACTGTTTTGCTGCATGCTGTCTTAAAACGATATCTAGAACTCTCAGAGCTTCTTGTGAGTTTTCATTTTCCTGACCACGCAATGCATTTGCAATGGCCTGCATTGGGATTTTGGCAGCAAAACTTATCTCCACTTTAAACGTTTTAGACTGGTAAGGGCGCCTAAACCTCTTACGATCAGTCTCGTTTGGACTTCCACTGCCACCTGGGCTCCCATTCCCAGCATTTCTAGACACAAAAACACTTCCAATTAATAAATAATGACAAAATAATGTAGATAACACTGTTTTGACATAAACTACACACAACATCTACCTAGTTGATGACATATCCTCAAGCACAATAGTGAACTCAAGTTTGTTACGTGGGAGAGGACCCACGGTAAACAAGCTCTTTTCCCCATCATAAGCGAAATCTTTCCCTGCTAGCTCAGTATCATAAGTGTCATGAACTCTATCAATCACTCTTCTACCGATACCTTTTCCATCTACTGGTCGACCATCTTCATAGAACAGGGCAACCTGCTCCAACAGAACAAGATCAGCAATTCATCTTTCATTGTAAAAAAAAACCCCAAACTAAAGCCTAGAGATACGCAACTACATACACTGTAGTGGAAAAAGTAGCCATCAACATTGGTAACACCAACTTTAAAATGATTAGTTAGTAGCTGTATTGGTTGTCCCTTGCGTCCAGTTCCATTCCTAGCCATTGGGACACGTTTGGGCTTTGCAACCTTCTTAACTGGCTCAGGATTCCCAGCATCCACTCGTAGTGGAACGACATTGGCAGGGATTGGTGGAGGCGGTGGCAGAGAATCTGAGGGCTCTGTTCCTTCTGGCTCAGTAGACCCCATCTCTAAATCCTAAGCAACAATTACAACAATAGTGTGAAAAAACCTATGCCCCACAAGAAACCGATAAACCAAAATAGTAAACAAATCCAACTCATAAAACAGAAAAACAAAAAAAAAAAAAAAACATAACAAAGATAGGCCTATAACTTTCACTGAAAACACAGTGCTGAATCAATAGCACAACAACTATTTAGACAAATCACACAACAGTTAATACTTCAGAGAAAATGAAATAAAGATACTGAACATAGCAAAAGGTAACCTAATCTTCTTTCACAGCTAAGCATTGTTTGAACAAATAACATTCTTCAATATTCTTTCCTTTTGCATGCATCCAATATCATTATAAATATTATGTTTTCCCTTCTATTGATTATTGCAATAGTGCTAATGAATCATATCTTTTTTATCTTCTTTTCTTTTGCATGCATGCAATATTAAAGGTACAAATTCAATAAAAAAAAATATGCCAAATATAATTGGGAGTTTGTGTGTGTTTGTGTTTTAGGAGCTTCTTTCCTAGAAGATTTCTTGATTGGACTCTACCACAACATCAGAACTCTTCCTAAAATCTCCTAAAATCGCAGATCAGGGAACCCAAAAAAACAAACAAGTGCAGACGATTTTAAAATCAAGTTGGATGGCCCAAAAATCATTTCAATTAAGAAAGGAAAGAAGAGATATTGCAAATGGACCAGCACAATAGTAACTACAAAAGCTTCAACCAGGTAGAAAACAAGATAAAAATGAAAACCAGATAACAAACTACATCAAAGCAGAAACTAAGCAAAACACAAACAAACTACGAAATACAGTAATTGTAGAATCGACAAAAGGAAAAAAGAAGAAGAAACAAAAACAAAGAATAACATGCATCAAAACTACACACATCCAGACAAAACCCACCAGAAATCTAAGAATATACAGAGATTGTGCTTAAATAACTATAAAAATCAAACAGAAAAGCAGAGTTTCTGCTCAAATAACATAAATAATCAAAGAACAACTCGTTTAATCAAGAACATCCTCCAGAGAAACAAAAGTTGATAATCAGAAATCGAGAAAAATACACAGAGATTGACAGATTGTGCTTAAATTACAATAAAAATCAAGCAGAGAAGCAGAGTTCATCCTCAAATAGCGTAAATAACAAAGTAACAGCTCCAGAGAAACAAAAGTGGATAACCATTAAGATCTGCAACACACGAAACTAGAACACCACCAAAGACTGAAACATTAGCATTCTTCATAAAAAAAAAACGCAGGACTAAGGAAAACATGTAAATGCATTTCAAGGATTCAAACTCAAACTACTAAAAAACAGATTAAACACTACAAACATGAAGATCTGCATGAAAATAACCAAATAAACAATAATCTCTGAAAAACAGAGCTCAAATCCTTCAAAATATCTTCACCGATGAACAAAAAACAAAAGAAAATCGGAACTAAAAAACATCGATACTCACATTTCTTACCAAAAATGACAAACAAAAACCCTAGAAAATTACCTTCACACAGCTTCAAAACGAAGAATGAAACCCTAAAAAACTCTTCCTCTCCTCCTCCTTCTTCTTCTTCTTCTTCTTCTTCTTCTTCACTCTCTTTCTCTCTCTAATCTCTTTCTCTCTCTTACTTCACTCAGAAAATTTCTCCACAACTGCTCCCCTCACGACTAGTGTACTACTCCAGCTAAATAGTCGTCCGTCGAAATTCGGGCGTTGCCCATGCCATGTCGAACCTCGAATGCCACGTCATTTTTATAAAATACCAAAAATAACCCTACACCTCTTAATATTTTATTATTAGCCATAATTGATGATTAATTATGAGAATTTTGGCCAAAAATCCCTACTTGAAAAACGTTTTAGGATTTAGCCCAACAAACGTTTTCTTTTAGTCTAAGACCTAAAGATAACTGACTGAAACCCTCTCGGAGAGGGTTTTACTGAAACCCTCTTCTTATAAATTACACACACTGAAACCCTCTGACTGAAACCCTCTTGGGCCTTAGACTAAAAGAAAATGTTTGTTAGGCTAAATCCTAAAACGTTTTCCAAGTAAGGGTTTTTGGCCAAAATCCTCTTAAATTATACCTTATCTTTCTAATCCCCAATCTTCTAATCTCTGATTCCGTTTATGCTAATGATATAATACATCGCTGCCATACGTACTTACTTAATCTCGACCGTTTATTAGACTCATATCTCTGATGGTTAGTGTTTGTTCTCAATCCAACGGCTTAAAATGGCTTATCAGATATGACCACGTCGCATGTTAATGTTGTTGTATATGTAAATAGAAAAAAAATTTATTCCGATCAGACGGCTGAGAATTGGTTATCAGATTTGAACTTTTGTTTGTCGTCATCTTGTACACGTGGCATGTTAAGGGATGGATGATGATGTATATGGGAGTAGGTAGTGGGGAGGGTACTGAAGTACGGAGGCGGTTCATTTTCGTCAGTGGAGAGACGCAAAGCTACCGTCGTTGCAGAGCAGAGAAAGAGCACGTTACTTTTGACGGTGGTTTTATGTAAATTACTAAAATGCCCTGGATTTCAAAAGATTTTGAAATACAGTTTTGGAGGGCTTCTTCTTCTCTTTTCTGGTAGAGAGAGAGAGAGAGAGAGACAGAGGGCGGGAGTGACGAGGTCTGGGAAAGTTGGTTGCCAAAATGAACTCACGATGGATGCGTGTAGTGGTGGGGTCCATGAGTATGGTCCCACAATAATAAAACTGTCCCAAAAGCCCTAAAATAATATTATGGGCATGATTTGGGGATTTTTTTTATTTTTATTTTTTTAGATTATTTTAGTTGATTTTAAGGTGAGTTTCTTATTTGATCAGATTTTTTTTTATTGTGCATTGATTGTAAAAAAGATAATGCTATTTGTACCTTGGTTTGACTCCCTCAATGATCTAAATTTGATGCCACGATATTTGTTTTGTCTAAAATTATTTCAAACTCTTTAAAATAAATCTAATTAGATTTTGGTAATCTAAAATATAAGTAGCATTATCTTTATAGAAAATATCAATAAAAGTGAAGATCCATTTTGATGATTAGTGTATCAACTTGTAAGTAATTTTGGGCCTTGATTGGTGTACCGAAAATATTTGCAAATGTTCATTAGCAAAAAATTATGTTTGAATGTATTTTGATTGTGATTGTATTTACCAAAAATGAACATACAAAAATTTTCAATCAAAGATGCACTTAATGACATTTAGAAAGAACGTTGTCACCAATTAAGATAAATAAATAATAATATTTTTATTAAGAGAGGAGAGAAATGCGCCATAAAATATTTGTAGATAATTCTCCACTAACTGATGAAAAAGTGCCCTTTTATTATTTCCAAAATAAAATTTTCCATTCTTGCAACAAAAATTAAGTTACTAAAGAATTCAGGGGATTATGTGAAATCGGCTTTTGATTCATTTGGGACCATGAAGCCACGTGGCAAGATGATGCAACTTAGGGCATGTATGGTTTCAAACCATACTCGAAAGACAGTCTCAAGTCTGAACCTACGTCAGATTCATCACGCCTAAGTTGCATCCCTAGCTAAGACATAACGTTGTGTTCATGCTGGCAATAGTAGATGCTCATGACATATTTGATCGTGCTAGTTGCCCCTGCAGACGAGACTTTGCCAATAGGATACAATTCACCACGAGCAAGGATATTTTTCGATAAAATGAGGTAGGATATTTTGCCCTATGTTAAAATACTAACAATATCGTCGTGTCTCTAGTGCGGCTTAATTGCTCGTAAAAAAAAGGTATTTTAGTCATTTAGTTCATAGAAATTAATTGTTTATTCTTTCTACACGCGCTACGCGCGTTGCCCTCATGTGCGCTTCGTGCGCACCCACAAACGCGCCCTTGATCCACTCCACGCGACTCCACCGTCAAGTGTAAATCAGGTGTAAATAAATAACTACAGACACGTCCGGTATTTCGTAAAAGAATAAGGTTATTTTGGTCATTTACTACGCCCACGGGACACATTCGGTATTTCGTAGAAAATATAAAGTTATTTTGGTCATTTATAGGCCGTTTGGCAACCACTTAAGAAGTTATTTTTTTACTTATATAAGTCAAAAAGTAAAAAAGTTTGTATGGTAACATTTTTTCAAAGTGACTTCTAGAAGCAAAAAAGTTACTTCTTTTTGGAGTAAATTTTTTTTGCTTTTCTACTTCTTAGAAGTTGCTTCTCCTCGAGTACCGTGTAACAACTAATAACTCATCATTTTTTTAGACTTATAAGTCAATAGTTTACCATACTAACTTCTCCTTATTTTTAACTTCTGAAAAGCACTTTTGTTTTTTTCAGAAGCAGAAGCACTTCTGTTTCTGGTTGCCAAACGCCATTTTAGGGTGTGGGGTTATGTTGACCCACCATTAAATTTTTGTTTTTTAGGATGGGGGGTAACGGTCACCCACCCCATTGTCTTTATCCTAGTCATCTTATGTATCTTCCTCCTTTGTTATATAGATTTTATGTATGTACAACTACGGTGTGGGATCTACAACAAGTTGATCTAAGAATGTGGGAACATCAGGGGGTTAGCCTAATGGTTAACACCCACCCCACAACTTGTGAGGTTGAGGTTTCGAGACCTCTTGGTGGCCACCCCAAGGAATTTATTCCTCACTTACCCGGTGGTGTGAGAGGGGGGGGGTACTCGAAGAGGACCTGATACCCCGGTCAGCCCAAAAAAAAAAAAAAGATCTAAGAATGTGGGACGTAAGTGATAAAAAAAAAATTTGAGTAACTCCTCATCATACGTATCTTGGATTTACGAAACACGTGAAAACAATATGAAACACATTGATACATTACAATACATGTCAATACAAACCAATATATTTCGAAACTTTTATATCCATTCCCATTTTTTTAAAAAATTCAATAAAATAAATAGTTTAATAATTAAGTGATTGAATTGAAAGTATCGTAATATTGTATCGAGATCAAAAACCAAATACGAAATGGCTGATACATTCCGAAACAAATCGAGATTTTGACTCGTGTTGTTACAAACTATAGCTTAGGACGACTCGTGTGCGTAGAAGCAGGCCCGGCTTTGGCCCAAGGCGATCAAGGCGGCCGCCTTGGGCCTCCACCTTTGAAGGGCCCTAAATATTATGTACTTTATATTATATGTTGTATTAAAAAAAATTCATTAGTTTGTTTGTTTAAACCTAAAATTATACCCAAATGAAAATATTTTAACAAAATTACCCTCAAGTGAACATAAAAATTGGGCCATTAATTTGTTTGTCAAAACTCAAAATTACTCCCAAATGAAAATATTTTTACAAAATTACTCCGAAATGAACACAAAATTGGGCCCATTAGTTTGTTTGTTGAAACCTAAAATTACACCCAAGTGAAAATATTTTTATAAAATTACTCCTAAATGAACATAAAAATTAGGCCCCTTCTTCCATTTCGTTCATTATTTCATCTTCTACTTCTCAAGTCTCTCTATTTCTCATACGATCAAACCTAGCAGATAGAGAAAGGGAATTCTTCATTCACGTGAAACTAAAAAACCTAAATATTCTCTCTTTGACTCTTTCTCTCCTAAAAATTTTGGTCAGTAGCAAAGCTTGATTATGCTAGCATAATCCCATCAAAAAAAATTATTCTAACATAATTGGTGATCTTGCAGCAAATAATGCTAGAAGAACAACATTTAAGTGGTCATGCTCTTTTTTATTTTTTTTGGGTGGTCTTCATTACCAGGAGAAGTTTTAGGGTATGATTGTAGGCATTGTTGCATTGACATTGGTTTGGATCTCATATAAGAACTACACTGTGCCTCACAAATTTTTTTTTGAGATAGTTAATAATTTTTTTTTTGACATTTACTAATTTTTACTATTATATGAGGCCCCACTTTATAAGTTTGTCTCGAGCCCCGACCGCCCTGCCTAGAAGATGTATGACCATTCGGATTCCTAATTAAGTAAGGGGAGACATTGGATTAGTCTGCAATTCACAGTGAAAAGTATGCAACTATCAGACCCATATCCAACGGCTCCCCCAGGGCCCGACCCCACTCAATTAGGTAATATAACAGTGAGATAAACCCTGCGAAAGTAGTGAATAAACATGTAGTGAATAAACATTTAATTTGTTCCCTCTTGAAAATGGTAAATTTGTTATTTGACAAGATCTAACGTATACCAACTCATTTCAACACCACATTGAATAGACACAGTTAAAGCTGGGATATCATTTTTCTAATTTCATACCAGATGCCCGATTGCCAGGATTAAGCAGAGTATGGCTAGTTAAGTTCCAGCTAAACACAAATTAACTCCAACAGTGGAGAAAAAAATTTTAAAAAGATGGTCATTAAGAGAAATGAGATCTTATATGTTGAGACTGAACTTTGTATTTGATAATACTTACAAGCGGATTCGCAGACTTGCAGTATATTGAATTATACAGACATGTTAAATATGGAACCTAAAGTACCCTACAACGTTAAGGGTCAAACTCACAAGGATTAGACGAATCTCAAACACCAATGTGGTCCCTACTAAGATGAACACCCTTTGCTGTTGTAAAACGTTTCCATCAATCACGATGCTCTTTGATCTGATCCACCATCTTCACCTTCCTTGATTTCGGTCTCAACTCCCAAGCCAAACCCAACAACGTTGCTCCCATACAAGTTAGGTTCCCACTGACCAACGAAACCGAGTTTCTTGTCGGACTTAGGCTGGGCAGTAGAAGGAACAGGATCCTTTGACCCGTCTTCCACCCTCTGCTTCTTGAGAGGAGATTGGGGACACACCGAATCAGAATGTGGAGGGGATGTCTTTTGTTTTTCTTCCGCCTGTGAAGGTTCGGAGGCTTTGAGCACACCGCCTAGTTTCTGTTGCTCTTCAATGATTTTCTGCAAGTACTTCCCTTGAGCTTCAATTCTGAGCTGCAGTTGTCTTTGCACCTGAGTTCCAAACATAAGGATCAGAATAGGAGAATAATTCACCATATGGAAGTCATAGCTAGCAGTAATCTTAATCCTTCTTAGCAAATTTGGAGTACATGAACTATAAAAAACTTGAGAGTTAAATCAGTTTGCGGTTGAAAGATATGGGCGAAAAGGCAATGATTAAAATAATAAATAAATATAAATAAATATTTTTTTCTTCATTTTTATATATTTAATATGTTTTTTAAGTTCGAAAATAATTCGTGTATAATATGCAAATAATATGATAAAAATTCACAAGTTTACTAAAGCTTGAGAAATTCGGGACTTTAACACGCGTTTGATAATAATAAATTAAAAGCCGTAAAATTAGCGTATTAATTTGGGGATCACTGACAACGATAAAGGCCATAGGACTACAATTTTGAACAATCACAACAAAGACAACTTGCAGCATACCTCAAGCTGTTCATGCAGACGCTTTTGGACCTCCATCTGCATCCTAAGTGCCTCATTAATTTGTACTCCTCTGATGAAAGAAAAAGTTTGAAGAATGTTACCAAGCGTCAGTGTCAGATTCTTGAAGTGAAGTCTCAGATTTCAATTCTAAAATGTTTGCTTCACCCTTCAGACGGGATGATGAAGAAAAAGGGGAAAAAATGAAGCAAACAGTAATTAGAACAGATAAGAGAATAAGGATACCCACGAGGCAGAATCCATGCTAGACAGGCTATCGCCAGAATCCTTCTTTTCGTCTTTTGAACCTAAATCGTACCAAAGTTTTAAATATTAATCACTGGGAATTGAATAAAATGTGATCTTGGGGATGAGACCCTTACCATCGGCCGGAGATTCTGGGAGGTACTTTGCAAGGCGATATTTCTACAACAAAGAATGCAGGTTATACAGGATGGTGAGTTCTTCAGAGATGAATAAATATATTGAACAGTAGGCCTCAAGAGTAATGGCTACAGGGGTAACATTACCTGCAAATGGCTTTTCACATGATAAATAGTTAGACCAGGTACTCCCATCACCCTGAGAACACCTTTTGGAGTTGCTCCTGAGAAAAGAAAAACAAGAATTACTACAAGAAAAACGGTATCTTTGTACCATTAACTGATTTTCATAACCACTTACAATGAGAAAATGGAGGATATAAGTTATTATGTTTTAGGCCTATCCAAACATGATAAAGAGCATAATTGGTAGAGATCTCCAATGCCATCAAAGACAAAAGTAACTCCTACATAGTCTGCCTTCTCTAACATACAATAAATTAAACCAAGAGGTGTATAAGATTAGAAACTTCATCAACTAATGGGCCTTTGACCTTTGTCAATACATATTCTAGGAGCCACACGCAATGAGAAGGGAAGTGCACTGGTGTCTGACATAGTTATGCAATATTTCAGTGACATGCAAGGCATCCTCAAGAAGGCCAATACAAACATGTCCACACACATTTGTATGGATTTTGAAGTCACGGGTTTTCGGTGACTGACTGGCATACCCAAGAAGGCCAATACAAGCACATCCATACACATTTGTTAGGACTATGAACTCACGGGTTTAAATCAGCTATATAGATTAAAGACAGTGACTTCAAAACTTAAAGTATGGTGCATTTTATGAGCTCATAGTTTGCAATTGATGCTCACTTCATCAATTTTTATGAAAGTTAAGAAGTTAAGATTATAATAACAATTATTATCATATGACCACCATGGCACCACCGTCAACATCGTTATTTTAATTTTTTTTTTTATCAATAGTAATTACATGTCATAAAGGACAAGTTTTAGCGCCCGAGTAATGCTCAATTTATTTGTTGATTCCCACTATGCCACACTGGTGAAGAAATAAAATTAATGGTTGAAATGATAAGATTTGATAGAGAGTTGCAGCAATGCGTATGTATTGTCTTACTGGAAATCTGTAAGGAGGATGAATTATTTCCATCTCATCCCAGTAAGAATCAATTACACTGTAATGCAGTCTAGCACCCTCCTTAGCTCACAACCCTTATGTACCCAAGTAACAACCGGGAGAAATTGAAGCAACCAATAGCATCAAACTACAATTGTTCACATCAAATTGTTGATAAAAATGCAATAAAGCATGTGCAGGACAAACATAAAAAGTTAAGACATCATCATTAGTTGCCTAGGCCAATGCAGACCCAGGGGGTCACCTGGCGCAGGCTACCTACTTCGTGCATTTCCAGGAACTAGGTAAATTCCACAAGATCCTTTATAGATTGAAAGGTCTAACCAAGAGCAAGGTTTTTGGTCCAAGTTGAATGGTATGCCGCTATCATGGTACATTGTCAGGTTAACCCCTAAAAACTTTTACCAGAAACATCACTGCGTCACATCACAATTCAACCTTCAAGGGGCTTACAAAGTGGTGGTATTCACACTTAAATAACTTGTCGAAGACAATTCGAACACACCAACTAGAAATTAATATGAAAATTCTCCTCGAACAAGTTTTTAGAACCACAATGCAGGATCCATGAGAGCTAACAGCTGGGCATACAAGAAGACATTTTTCATGTGTACAACTCATGGAAAGGTGGTCAATTACAATAAACATATAACTGGATACCTAAACAACTAAGGGGTTTAAAGTATGTAAATGAGCATAAGTTGAGATGGTGACTACATAGAGATGGAGAGAATAGCGAGGATGTCAAGCACAATACTAGTCCTGAATGTCTAAAGTTGAGACATGCTTCAGGAGTGTTATATACTTATATGAATATGCACAGCAATCAGGTGACCATAAAATTTTACAAGAGCAACTAAAATCATCAAAAAAGTGCAGCAGCTATTACGAAGTGCAAAAGGATGAGTGCAAAGACTGGGAAATTCAAAATAAAAAACGACCTTATTTGGCTGATCTAGAAATAGCCTCAAAGAAGAGAACTCATTATCTATAGTTTTGAGATAAACAACAAAGACTAACCACAAAACCAGTGATGAATGTTCTCGTGCTAGTGAAGGGATTAAAAGGAGAAAGGTAGCCCTGAAGAACCATAGGTTGAGGTTGTGGTTGAGGTTGTAATAAAATACCTGAAGAAATGCCTTAAGAGGAATATAAAGTTCTAGACAGGTGTTGATGATGATCATGATATTAGTATTATCTTTTCTGGATCAGTTATGATAATATAAAAAAATAATAATAATGGTAGAGGTGCATGGACACCTGATACACGTTCTATGTTAATCTTCATTATTTACTTCTTTGTGAGCATTGCCCCCATCAAGAGTGCAACTGGACTTTACCACCCATCCCCAACAAATTTATGTTTCCTTGCAAGTAACCTTAATCTGGTGCAGAGCTGCAAAAGATTTTAGCTCAACTCTGAGCTTCACTGCTGGGAAATTGTAAGAGACAATTTTACAGAAACAACTAGTCGGTCAACTAGCCAGTCAACTAGATCTGCAAAGAGATAAGCCACTTCGTACATAGAACGTATCATTAGTCAGGGTGATTTTATGATCCTAATCATCCACTTAGTTTCAAATCTTGGAATACCTGTAAAAATTACAATTACAATTTCTAGCTGATTTACTAATAATTTGGATTGACCAGTTAGTGCAATTTGGGAGTTCTGGGTCACTCTAGAGTTATGGGATCAACTGAATGGCCAAGATCCATGCTACTTATACCCAGTAGACCTATGACAGCCGACAATGTGATTTAGTTGTTGAAGAATATCAAGCAAATTCAATACTTTTTACCATATGATTATCCCCTAGAGTCCGTATGATACATAGAAGTTCTTTTAAATGCACAATCAAGTCAGAATCAGAAGTAACCGTGACATGACCTCAAGTAAGAGTATTTACACCAGCCTCGACAAGAGAAGGACAGAAACGATAAGAAGTAGACTTCTCCAAGAAATTGAAGATTTAAACATGGAGTTAACTTCCAATCCTACAAATGGTACACATTAAGTGGGATGACACTCTGCAGGTGAAACCAATATACTTGGCAATACAGAATATTGAGGGTAACTGGATTCAAACAAGGAATGCAGTAAAAGATTGACTGATGTGCTGTGTAGGTGTAGCAAATGGAAATATAACAGAAGGCCTGTTCAAGTCAATCTACTTGAACCAATCCTAAAAACAAGATAAAGAGAATCATAGATAAAATGAGGAGAAAGAATCCTGTAAAATGAATAAATGAGTGTAAACCTAAAACTTAAAAGAGTGTTTTGTGCCTATTAAAAAGTTGTGATTATGGTAACTTTCTTTTAAGTCGTAATAAGACTTTTGGATACATTATTATGCCAGCTAACCTTGCAACAACAAAGTTGGTTAAACGCATGTGTGCCTTCTTCGAAACAATAAAAAAACAGAGGACTCTAACAAAGGTCAAACAGAATGTTCCTATAAAAAAATGACACATAAGATCACTAGTGATAGATTCTACAGTAATATGTTATAAGAATTTTCTTCTATAAATCCATACATGTCGACGTGCAATATGTATCAGCAAAATATTTTCATTACTGAAAGGAAATACTCACTATCTGGTCCACCAAGTTGAGCAATTGCGTCAACAAAGCGTTCATGAAGATCTGAAGTCCATCGCAACCGTTGTTTTCCACTTCCACCAGAAGGAGCTGAATTGCTAACTGCAGGACCCCCAACGACTCCCATATTTGAATGTTGCT
This sequence comes from Macleaya cordata, assembly GCA_002174775.1. Lineage (NCBI taxonomy): Eukaryota > Viridiplantae > Streptophyta > Magnoliopsida > Ranunculales > Papaveraceae > Macleaya > Macleaya cordata. Next base: position 322,439 of record MVGT01001095.1, read on the forward strand.
CAGCACCCTGATTCTTATGAGGTACTAAGCCCATAGTTGAAAATTTCTTGGCGTGATACATCTTGAACAAACTGCTAATAGGAATAATATGCAGAAAACTAAGTATCTTCTAAGTTTTTTAAAGATCCAAATTTCTATGAAACAAAAAGCAGATCCATCAGTGATCAAGAAAAGAAGCAGAACCATCAGATACAAATATTTTGTTTTCATCAATAAACCAACGACAGAGATAAATTGACTTGTGAAGTACAAAGTTTATTGTCAAACTATGAAACAAAGACTGCTTTCAAAAGATAAACCATCATAGTGTTGTATATATGTGTCCAACACATTCTGATGCAACCTTTCAGACGAATCTTAATTTATCCAATATTTTGGTACTTATTCTCATATAAATATTAAGATTTTAATTGTATATCAGCTTATCTTGATACAATTTTATTCATATTGTAAACCAAATAGAATTCAGATATTCTACAAAGAAGATGAATTGTAGAGAGGGAAAGTATATGGGCATGTAGAAGCCTTAGATTATTGGGGCAAGATTATCTGATACTTCAGACCTTTGTCGAACACCAATACACATGACCATGTCCTTGTAAAAACAATGAGTGACATAGGTGGTCCTATGAGAAGAATTGATGTGAATAACACGGGAACCCCTTTAAGTGTTCCAATAGGTTGATATTTCATAAATGTTTATATTCATGCATATATACGCTGTCAAATGTATGCAAGTGCGAATGTACAGTATGTTCCTTTTTTTGAGAAGAGGCAAAAACTGTACAGTATGTTCCTTAGAAAAGTCACAAACATGTGTTCTGATTTCCCCAAACCAAGAAGAGGTTACCTACAACTTGTCTTCGTTCAAATTCATTGCCCATCTATGAATCATAGGCAGATAACTCATGAACTTCTATAAATTATTCAACTTATATCAACTTCAGCCATCTAATTCGATATTTGAATTAATTGTTCAAATTTTGAACTCATCTAAAAAATAATTTTCAAGTGGCAAACCTGAATTATACTCAAAACTACACAAACTTTTTTTTTTTCTTTTTTTCTTTTTTTCCAGAAAGCCAAATTGCTAGAACCCAATTTTTAACCCAGTCTCACTCTGTCGTGAACTCAAAATAACAAAAGAGAACTATAAATTACTACATAAATGTAAATACTAGTAGTCAGAAGCAGGAGGTGGTGAGGGGGTTGAGTTCAGGTAGCAAATCTAGATCGCCGCCCTCTAATGAATGGCTTGAATTGGCCATTTTGGTCGGAACTTCCAGTGAAGATGTTCAGAGGGTTGCTCCAGAAAACCTTGGCGCCATCGCCACTCAAATTATACACTAAAACATACATTATAAAACAGAAAACTCATCTTCATATCATCGTGTCAACCATGAGATCACCAACCAAAACATAAACACAAACTAGCCAAAAATACCTAAATTGAAAAACTAAAACAAAACCAGCTTCAAGGTTCTACAAGTAACAACCCAAACAACTAAATTAAGAACAAAACATGAAATTTAGAGAGAGATGATCTACCTAGTGAAACTTGAGCTGATTCTCAGTAAAGAATCTCAAATTCAATCTCAATCAGCTCCACAGACCTCCTCCAACTGTTCATCACTTGCACACTTATTAAAGATCTGATCTGAATCTTGCACGAATTTCAAACCTCTGACAGTCAAAAAAGTTAAAAAAAAAAACGACTATAAAAAGGAACGAAAAAGGCTTTCAAATGTTGAATGATCGGTCTCGATGGTACGAAAACAGAAAGGTTTCTGATACTGGCAAAATTAGTAGATAGAAAATTAGGGTTTTTGATTACTAGGGTTGATTGAAAAATCTCTCTGGCACAAGTGTGTGTGCAAGGGTAAGGTGTCTCCTGTTCGGGAAATTTTAGAGAGAGAAAAAACTAGAGAGAGAAAGAGAGGTTATCGGGGATAGCGTGCAAAGGACGGCGACATTTATAAGGACGTTTTTGGTTAGAAATGGTCTATAGATACATCTCGAGATATACCCAACGGTCTAGATTCAACGATGTTCGACCAATGATGATTGATCTTCTTCTTCATTTTCTTACATATAAGTTGGAGTTTTAAAGTGCTCCCCCGTTGAATTAGAATCCGATTTTGGTGGAACTGTAGCTGCGTTTTCCAAGAACTGAAGACCGCTATTAATTCCTCCAGATGCACAAAATGAATATCGAGGAAAGATCGGATGGTTTATATCTGGGGAGGACTGTATTACGGTGGGGGTGATTGGTGGACGGTATTGTTTTTCTATCTCGTTTTTGGCATGGCCAGATGTAGCAGGCTGGGACGTCCTCGCCGCCTAATTTATAAAATCGACGATTTTTAAAGTGACGAAATGGGAGTGATGTTGTTCTTTAACCTAATTTATTGAACAACATGATGTTGTAACCTGGAAGTGGTTAGTGAAACGGGATTTTTTTTTTTTCGAGCTTTAAACACTCCACTTATTCTCACATCACTCCCCGTGACTATAGAAGTTGCTGGTTCGGACCTTGCGTTTATCTTGTGCAATAATTGTAATTGAGATGGCGGATTTCTCTTCGTTTGTGATTGACAAATTTTTTTTTCATTTGTGAAGGACGACTTGTCTGCCTCGTATCTCGTACACAAAGAACTTGAATTTTGGTTATTTTGATATATCTAGAAGAATTGGAACCAAACCAATAAGAACCATTAATCGACAAACTAAAATTGACTAGAAATTTTATAGGCCCATCAGTTTTAGTTTTAGAATGATTTTATTGGCGCCTACCAAAAATTTATCGGCAGGCTCCAGATGAGGGCGCCCCCAAAAAATGTGTTTGTTGTTTGTTGGCAGTCCCCATTTGTTGCTGCCACTCACCAAATTTGGTCAACATAGTTTGACCGACCTTAAATCCCTCCAAAATCAATTCGGTGGGATTTTTTCACCATTGTAGTGAGACTGGGCACTAAAACTCGTTTTAATTTGTCTAATTCGATGGCATGACGCCATTTTAATACATGAATTTCAATTAAAATTTGTCAAAAATGTAAATCAGCTAGAATTGGTCAAATTAAGCTTCCTATCTCGACTAGTTCTGGCTGAATTATCTTATATAAATCGGCCAAAACTAACCAAGTTCAAATAAATGAACAAAATTGCTTGACCACTTTGGAGCCTATCAATAGTAATGATACAGTCAAAATTGTTGGACAAGGTCTAACAAACACAAATCTGCCAACAACATTTTGGGGTGGCAATAAAATCACTCATAATCTTAAATTAATGATTTATTTGGATGGAAGATTTTAAATATGAATTTTATAGAGACGAGGAATTTAGTGGAAAATTAGTTAAAAATCATGTTATAAATCTAAATAATTTTTCACCAAATCTTCAATCCTCACAAAATCCGTACTTAAAAATCGCCAATCCAAACAAACTGTAACTATACACCCCAACTGGAACCAAACAATTGTATCCCCTAGCCTGGACAATGAATTTTATCGCGGATGTTTGACCTACAGGAATACGGCATAAGCAGGGGGTGGTTTAGCGATGAATTGACGATTAAAAAATGGAGCCGTACAATCCCACCAACTCTTTGGTCTCTTATAAATAGCTGCTCATAATGTCGAAAGACCCTGGCTGAGATGCTCACATTTAATGAACTCCGACCCATTGATTTTGGTCGGTTTCTCTCACTCTCGTATTCCAGGATTAGAACGTCCACGCACGTGGCCATCCACACCATTAATTGCAACAGAGATTACGATTAGTGGGTGTGTGAATCTCGAGGACCGTCACTACCTTTTTAGACTATAAAAAACCCGGAGACCACCACACCACACCACACCACACCACACCACACCACACCACACCACACCCATGGTGCCAAATGCCAACTAACAACTCTAATCTCCTCAGGACGGATTAACTAACCAAACGGTCGACCATCCTCAAACCAAAGTTGGAAAATGCTGCGTGCAACCAAAAATAAAACACTTAAAAACTTTAATTGAATGCAAAAACAGACGTGGATGCATGAATTGCAGGGATTATTGTGATTCGCAATATTGCAAAAATATCATGTATCTACCTTTGATTTTGCATTCGAAAGGAACACTCTGGGACATAATATGAGCCCCCCTTTAGTACAATTGGGTTTTACCCGTAACTTTGGAAGTACGGACATAAATATGAGGACACGGATACGACATGACAATACGTCAAATCTAAAAAAAGTAAGACACAAACATAACAAAGATATATAATTAAATAATATATATATATATATATATAATTTATACCATATGTGAAATTCTTCAAAGAACTCAAAAAAATCCCTTGCATAAAGGGTTTCGACAATAATAAAAGACAGAGAAACTCATAAAGCATGTGTGTGTCAGGTTTCATTTCATTTTTTGAACATATTCACAAAAAAATCTCACGAAACATGTATATGAAGTGTTCACCGTATGTCCAAGTGTCAGACACGTGTCCGACACAGACACGCGACTCCAAATGAAATATTCGTGCTTCATAGCCTGGAATAATATGACATGAAAAATATCATACATTCTACAATGGAATCAACCAAAAATTGAGGTTATATTAAAGCAAGCCCTATGGAAACTTTAAAATTAAGTTGTTCCAACCTCAAAAAATAAGTTTAGAGATTCGCAAGCACTAAGGAGCGCGCCTAAAAAAAAAAGGGGCGGCGATAAAAAATAGCGGGCGATAGTTTTAAGTATTCTCTCTCGTCCCTCCCACTTTTTTTTCTTCTCGTGAAACAACTTTTTTTTTTCTCTATTCTTTTTCCCCCTTTTGTTTAACACATTTCAGTTTTTTAAATGCTTTTATGTTCTGAGCGACATAAACTCTATTGCCCATGCCTTATGTCGCCCAATTTAATTTCTATCGATCCATATTTTCTCTAATTTTATCCTTAAATTTGTGGTTGAGGCAAGAGTTTTGAGGTATACCATGCAACATAGTGATTGACTTAATAACCAAACCTCCAGAATATAGAGATTTGAGGTCTCCATGAGATTTCCCCTTAAGAGTCATATTCAAATGGAAATTACTAGGATGAGTTGAGTAACAATTAGTACATACGTGCTATGCTATTTACATGCTATAACGATTTGTGATTGGTGTATCTGAGTTACATTAATACTTGGATTAAAAAAAAAAAAATTTGGACACATAGATAACAAATTTTATCTTAATCTTAAATATATAATGAGGCTACTATGTGGCTCCGCCGTGTACGAAGTGGCGTAACTTTTGTCACGTTTTTTTTTTTTTTTTTTTTTAAAAATACCTTATACACTTGATTTACACTTGACAACGGGGTCACATTGAGTGGATCGAAAGGCTGAGTTTTTTTNATCTTAATCTTCTATGCGGCTTCATTTTGAGCCGCACAGGAGCCGTGTATGAAGTAGCGTGACTTTTGTCACTTTTTTTTTTTTTTTTTTTTTTTAAAAATACCTTATACACTTGATTTACACTTGACAACGGGGTCACATTGAGTGGATCGAAAGGCTGAGTTTTTTTGACGATAATCTCCTCAACGTGTAGATCGCATCGTCCTATAAATAATCACCAGTGGACTCTCCTAATACCCATTTTATTCTTGCATTTCACCTACACATGTTTGTGCGTTCATGTAGAGATAATTCAAAGTTTGATTTTTTGTGACGATGATCTATCCATCGTTTAGATCAACATTAGTGCATGTATCATTCCCAAGTGATCCACCTAATACCCAAAATAATATGCCGAATAATTTGTCAACTCACAAGGGACAAAAATGAGTTTTGTCACGTGTGTAATGCGTTTGGATATCCAACTACAATCTTATTTTTTAAATAATAACGCGACGCAAAATTTGCCAATTCACTACGCACGTACGACATTGCAAACTCATTGTTGGGAGAAAGCCAACCCACAAGTGTATTTAAATTTTGGTGATGCTACACTTACTGCATACTTTATGTTAGATATTTTTATTAAAAATCATTATTTTCTGGTTATGTTGTTCGAACGGGGGTCGAGGGGTTGCAGGGGTCGAGGGGGCTCGGGGGCAACGCCCCCGAAAGGTCAATAGTTTCATCGTATTTGTATATAGGTTCGTTGACTGTTGGAGACAGCCGTTGGTGACAACCATTGGCAGTCCAACAGTCACGACCAATAGACACTACAGAAACTATAAATACGACCCTCAACCAGCCCCTAAGACATAATTTTTTTTTTTTCGTATCTTCTTCATCTCGTATTAGGCATCATCAGTCTTACTTTCAGAGTGTGAACTTTGGTTTGATCAATTAGTCACACATTGAATCAAAAGACCTCCATTGTATCCTGAGAGAGATTTTCTTATCACCCTAGAGTGACATCGCGGTTTCTACCGGAAGGGGAGAAACATCTCTTAAAAGACAGCGTGTATACGTGCCTTGGAGTAATCCAGTTTTCAGTTTTTAATTAATTGTTGTTCCGATATTCTTCAACACTTTATTGTCTAGACTATTTAGTAGGGTGTCAATGTTAATTTAGGAATGACGAAAATCACTAGGGGTGTGAGATTAACTCACCATTGTAAGATAACCAGGCATTAGCAAATGAAGTAAGTTTAGCATTTTCCTTCAATTTTTGCCCTTCCCCGAGGGTTTAATAAGAATTAGGAAATCCTGGAGAACTCCGAGACTTTTTACCTGCCTTAGAATGTTACTTCAACCTTTTTACCATTTGAACCTGTTTGTTTGAAAAACCTTGTCAACCCATTATCAATATTCTCTCACTCGGGGGAAAAAAAAAAAACTTGTCCAATGGAAATTATTTTCTGTTCGTGTCATTAGACTTCACATCATTACTTCCATTTGTTACCAGCGAAGGTAGTCATTGTTGTCGGTTTCTAAGGAAAAAAAACGGGTAAAGGGGCATGCAGGGTCAACCCGCTTATAAACGGGTTGTCCCGCGAACCACGGTTGCAACTCGCCAACCCACTACACTCTTCAACCCGTGTACCCAGATGATACTACGAGAGAGAGTCGTTTTCCCCAAAGCCTCAACTCCGCAAAACCCCAGCAGTGTTCTGTCTTCCCGCGCGGCTTCTAGTTTCATCTTCCAACCAAGGTGCGTTCATCCTCTCTTTCTCTCTCTAGAAAAACCCTAGCTGCTCTACTTCTACTAATTAAGAAAGCCATCAATTCTTCTAAAGTAAGAACAAAAAAAATTAATAATTAGGGTTTCAGGTCAGTCTCCCACGTAACCCTCCTCTCCACTCTTTTATCTGTTCCAAAAATCATCTACATAACTGAAACCCTTCTTTTTCCAGAACTTCCTCCAGTTTTATATTGGGGGTTTTCTAACCAGGTGAAGATACTCACAAATTGATCTTCTCCATCTAATTTTATTTCCAAATGATGTTTCTGTTTAGATGTTTTCAATTCTGATCATGGGTTTGATCAAGTACAAAGCCATTGGTATTATGTTTGGGATTTTTCTTGACCTTTGTTTGTTATATCTATTCACTCTTGTACTGGCCAACATATTATGGTTATGTATTTGGAATAGTTTTGAGGTAATTCTGCTTTGTCTCTTGAGCATTGGGATACCATAGTTTGTAAAGAAAATTTACTTGTACTCTTTAGTGTACAATTAGTCACTTATTTATTTAATTTTTGCTAATCGGGGTATCCGGGCCCTCTTAGAGTACTCTCCTAGTCCCCGGGGTCGGTGCGCACCTCCAATTTACACTATAGGGTAAGTGGGCAATAATTCCCTGGAGTGGCCCCAAGGGGAGTCCAACACTCAGCCTCCAAGTGGAACACTCAATTATACATATTTGCACAACAACATAGAATGTTTTCTTCTTTTTTTTTTTTCTTTTCCAATCGAGGAAGAATTCTGTCTCTTTAAACTGCATTTAACTCCTTAACAAGTTAACCACAATTTTGATCATATTAGCTATTCACAGTTCTAGTATTTCTCCTTTTATTTTCATTTTGGTGGTAATGTCAGGCAGTATTTGTGAAGTTTTCGAGAGTCTGTTTAAGTTGATGTTGCTCACTCGTTCACGGTAGCATATTGCTTGTTCTATGCTTTTCATTGCAGATCTTGCCTTTTGGCAATTCTATACTAAGATTAAGAAATTCTAAGGTTTTCGCGTGGTCTGTCAAATCTGCAGTAGTGAACTAGAAGGTGAAAAGTTTCTCATCTGTAAAAGAGGAAAGTGACAAGACTGGGGTTATCTTGCTTTTCCCATAAGAATGTCGTCCCTAAGGAATGCTATTAGTAGAAGAGCTCACAAGGAACGAGCTCAGCCGTGAGTAACCTCTTCTTCTTCGTCAATGCTTTCTGTTTCAGTTGTTTAGTACACAACCTTCATGTTTTGGATTCTTTTCATTTTAGGCACTCGAGGAAAACGTTTGGGCTTCTTGAGAAGCACAAAGACTATGTCGTGCGGGCAAAGGCATTCCACCAAAAGGAGGAGTCTTTACGGGTAAATCTTCGACACGTTCTTTTAGCTATTTTTCATATCTGGCAGTCATGTCCTAGTTAAAATAGATAATTGTTCTCTGAAAATTGAATTTATTGAATTGCGACTATGTCTTGTATGTGTTGTTTGGGTCTGCAGAAACTCCGGGAGAAGGCTGCATTCAAGAACCCAGATGAGTTCTACTTCAAGATGGTCAGAACAAGAACTGTGAATGGAGTCCATAAACCAGAGTAATTTACAAACTTCCCTTTTTCTTGGTTTGATTTTTTTACCAAAGAAACCCCCACCCACCTAAAAACAATAATATAATTATTAGGCTTTTCTCAGGAGCCAGGCAAACAAATACACTCAAGATGAGCTCATGCTGATGAAGACCCAAGATATAGGATACATCCTTCAGAAAGTTCAAAGTGAAAAGAAGGTGAATGTGCTTCTTTACTGATTGTGTTTATTCTGTTTAAACTTTATCTGATCTTATTGGTTTGGATTGTGAAACTCCGTTGCTTGCCACAGAAAATTGAAAAGTTAAGTTCGACGTTGCATTCTCTTGGTAATCAGCCACCAAATAAACATGTCTACTATGCTGAAGACAGGTTTGAACTTTTCTGTAGCCTTCCTTGTCAATTTAGACCAATCATGTTTACTAAATTGTGTAAAGTGTAAACTAGTGTCCAGACTCCAGAGCATGAACATGAAAACCAATAAGCAAAATAAAATAAGATAGCTAATAGGTTTTAAACAGTTAGTTTCTTGTTTGTTGGGGTTGGTTTTACATTTTCAGTGATTACTTGATAAACTGTACTTCATGATATAAATGTTGAATTTGTTACAGGGACATGCATCCCGCGTACTATATGTTTAGTTATTTGAGAAACATCACTGTCTTTTTCAGTTATTGGGACTCTCAGTTTTCAAGTGTTCATGGACATTCAACTTTGATAGTTTTAGGCACAATGGGCTTTAGTAATTAAGATAATAAGGAACAATGTCTTTCAGCTTTTATAGCGTTACAGTTACTTATTCATTTAGCTTTTATACTTCGCCTCCGAGATATTAGGTGCACCATCATTCATCCAATTTATAAGCTGATATTTTGCAAACTTTGGATCGTCTATAATAATCGCAAACGTAGTTATGAGAATAACAAGTTGCACAACAATAGACTTCTGGATACACAAGAGACCATTATTATTCCTTTGAGTTTATTATTCTGTACGACTCGACCTGAAGTTAGGTTCGTGCTACCTTGGATGCTGGGATCTTTGCCTTTTTAAGAGCTTAAGAGGGTGCTTATAGAGAAAATGGGTTTACTTGCAGTATGTAGTTTTGGGCATTCGAGGCTTTCGTGTAAAGTGATAAAAGAGGTTTAAATTGTTTTTCTTGGTCAAGTTGATGGGGATAAACTCTTGTAGAGAAAATCCAGCGCCCCTGCGGGGGCAGTTTGCAGTTATTAGAATGTTGGCCTTTTCTTATTGTGGAAGGTGACAATTAACATGACTAATTGGAGTTACAAGTGCAAATTTTAGCAGATGTTGTACTTGTAACTAGCTTGGTTAATGAGCAAGACACTGGTTTGGATATTTTCCCTGCCCAGTGCCCACACTAAAAATGTTGAACTAGGTTGCAAATGAACTCTAACAGACAGTCTGTAAAGTTTAGACTGGGGATAACCATCACTAAGTAGTTGCACCTTTCTGGTAGCTAATCAGGTTCAAGGGAGAGTACCAGTTCTGCTTAGAACAGCCTCAGGTGGTCTGCCTGCAAACATTCCTTATCTTGCCTACTGCACTGCTTATGCTTTAGAAAATGAGTACTTTATTCATGTTTTTAAAGACCCATATCTTTGCACCTAACTTTTGAGAGTCATTGGTTTCCGTCTCTGGCTTTGATATGTGGTTTTCCATATGAACATCCAACAGTTTACTTCTTCCGAACAATCAGCAGAGTCAGTGTGATAGAGCCAAAAATTATCTTAGTTTTTAATTCTTTGAATGGCCGTTATTGTAGTTTTTTCTTGTAAATTCATCCTCGTAATTTGTTTCTGAAGTTTCAAGCTTACAATGGCATCTTCTACATTCTTTTCTAGGGAAGAGGCCAAAGAAATACGGTCAAGTTCTTCGGAACGGGGAAAGTTGCCTTCCCCTGAGGATGTCCCAGCTCATATTCAAAGGTAAAGAACTCATTAGTTGTTCATGGGATGCTGGCAACTGAATGCCGTTTGCCTTATTTTTTGTGGAAGGTTAAATTTTGCCTTCTGTATGAGTGTATATTCAATATCGAAGGAACTATTGTTTTATGAATCTGGGATTTGAAAATCAAATGAGAGTCATATTATGGTTTGACTTCTGGGTTAAACGGTGCATCACTAGTTATAAGACTTTTGTTATTCTGTTTCATTACTGTCTCTAAAGACTAAAGAACCAATCAGATGTTAGGACCTTTTGACTTATAAGAATTTTGGTCTGTGTCCCATCGAAGCATTGTATCTATTTTAACTGTTTGGATCATTGGTCTATGTAATTGAGTTGTTTCTTGTAGGTAAAGATAGCTTTAAAGCTTTTGAATGTGTACGTTCTATGTAATTGAGTTGTTTCTTTTAGGTAAAGATAGCTTTAAAGCTTTTGATGTTGTTTTTTCTGTTCTGTTCTGTTATTTTTTGTTTTTGTTTGTTTTTGTTTTTGTTTTTTGTTTTTTGGCTTTTGGCTTTTTTTATTTGTATTTCTTTTTTGTTTTGTTGTTTTTGTTTTTTGCATTTTTAAATTATAACAACTGCTGAATGAAGTTTGTTAGTAAAAGGTACCCAATGCCCATGTCTGAAACTTTGTGATCAGTGCTACTCTTGCTACTTTACACTCGCTTGCGCTTTAGGGCAGCAATGATTTTTTGTTTATTCAATCGATAAGGGCCGCTAATATTTATCTCACCATTTTCTTAAAACTTAGAAGTTCTAGCGTCCATGTGCAGGAAAACAGCAGCTTCTTACAGAGAGCTGGAAGCACGTATGAAGAGGGTAAATGAGCTGGAGAAGTTATGCATGGACATGGCCTTGCAGAAGGAATTGCAGGTACTAACTACTAACATCTCATATTTGCTATCCATTTTTTGTTGGTTATATGCATCATCTTTTTATTCATATAATCCATTTAATGAAAGCAGAAAAAGGGTCGGAAACGCAAACTCCGTGATGATGAGATTGTTTCTCCAACCACCGGACCCGTATATAAATGGCGAACGGAACGAAAGCGGTGATAAGGTACGCCCTTCATCTTTTGATGCTGCAGCACATTGGTTAGCTCCTTTTTTTTCCATTACTTTCTGAGCTTATTTAGTGCCTGATTGTAAATGTATGTCCAGAATTTTGGATTTCCTGGATGAGGTCAAAACCCTTGTAAGGTGTCACTGATCACTTTTTGAATTTCTTCTTGATCAGTTTTGTTCCAAGTAGTGCAGAAGAGATGATTTAATCATTCTTGATCAATTTTTTTTTTTTTTTCACTCTTCATGCAACTATAAATTATTTGAATCCGTTCTTGACCTCAATTAACATATGGTCCAGGCCGTAGTTAGCAAATACCCATTCGATCAAGTCCATTAGGGAAAAGAACCACTGTATTTCTCAATGGTGGGTTATTCAAATTCAGTTTCCTTACATCTGTTTCCTGAGAATTTCCCTTCTCCATAACCTAAAACCCAGAAATGATGCCCATGTAAATGCCATGGATGTATTTCAGTCCTATTACTTGGGTATGTATTTTGTAGGATTACATCCACAGTGCTGTTGAACTCAAGCATATAAACACCGTTCGCGTCTGTAGAATTAGGTTTTAGGGTACCTAAAAGAGGAAGAGCTGGTAAGACTAAGGAGATGTTGTTGATGTACCATTTGGTGTAGCTGTTGATCGTTTCCTGGGTACCGAGGAAGACCATTCGCCGGTCAGGCGGTGGAGGCTTGGGTGAGGATGGTGCTGCAAGAATGCTTCTGGCAAAGGATTTCATGGGATCAAAATCGTACCATGCAGCATGGGTAGGAGTTGGAGCGGCTGGGGTGGATGAAGAATTGGCTTGGTAGCTTAAGATGGTAAGACCTGGTAGTTCATTGATGGGTCCTGATCTGTGGTGAAAAGGGCTGAATAGGTCTCCCCGGAGTAAATATAGATGCTATTGACGGGCACTTGATCAATGTACTCTGCATCTGCTTCTACCAAGGTCTTCTTGTGATTCTATAGAAATCAAAATCAGAGAAGTAATTAAGTTGTTAATGGTGAGATTAATTACTACTACATAAATCCGTAAAGTAAACGATGTAGCAGCATTTCAACAAAACATATTCAAAACAAAGTTTTAATGTGCTGGTCCGTCAAAATTTGTCACGTCAATTAGGAAAGCACGTCGATGATGTTTTTGTTTTTTTGGAGAGAGATGAGCGACGCTGAGGATGTTTCTTAATTCCCTCACTATGTAGATCATCTTCATTGAAAATCGGACTTCTAAATCTATAAAAAATTGATTGGAAATCTTTGAAGGGTGACTTGGGAAATGAAGTTATTATAATTTTTTGAAATGATGATTCATATAATGAAAAGATTATCCTCATTAATAGTTCGAGTCACACTAGGGTTACCGGGACCTAGGTGATAAGATTTCCTTATATAGCCATTAGCTGCTAGCTAGCAGCTTAAAATTAATTAATTAACACATGTAAGTAGGTACCCTAATTGTTTTAAATGTGGTCTACTATTAAGAAGCTACCATGCATGGATTGAAGATCAACCCTGCATGTCTTTTTCATAAACTTCCCAATATATTATTGATGGATTTAAACTCGCCAGGAGATGGAGAAAATTTGAAATGATTATCACGTGCATGCATGTAGTTTAAATCCCCATTTTTGTGGGGTTCACATGGAGGTGATTTTTTTNGATTTAAACTCGCCAGGAGATGGAGAAAATTTGAAATGATTATCACGTGCATGCATGTAGTTTAAATCCCCATTTTTGTGGGGTTCACATGGAGGTTATTGTTTTGAATTGGACTTTATTAATTTAAAAATGATATATACAAATTTATTAATTTAAAAATGATATAACAAGTGGTCTTCCACACATAGAGGTGATCTAAAAAATTAATTTTCATGTTCTATCATGATACATATATATTCGAAAATTTAACACGTTCTAAAACTTTTAACCCACCATCAAAAACTTATTGGGAATCAACGAACTTAAATTTATCAATTTTAATTCTAAGGGCCTATTTGAGGGGTTAGAACTTTTAGAATAAGCTGATGATTATCAGATTTTATGATTCACATAATGAGAGAAGACATCCTCACTTAAAATTAACCCTTCAATCATCTCCACGTGACCCCACAATCTATGGGGTTTCAGTTAGACTTTTTAGTGTTAATAATCTATGAAAAATGCTATTCTAATATGTGATCAAGTCTTTTGCTGTCACCTAAAGCAGGAAATGCTGGATGAATTTTGCAAGATGAATAGCATTACTTCAAAATATCCCTCTTAAACTTAATTTCAAAGATGGAGGCTATAACTCGAGGAAAGGGAAGGGAAAATACAAAAAGAAGCACCAACGTGCATCACAATATTGCTAGGGACCGAAAATCAACCCTGCCTAACTTTCGCCCAGACTTCCTAAAATTCATGGATTTAAAGTCTGCCAAAAGAGATTAAAGAGACTAACTGAAATGATTATCACGTTCACGTAGATATAGTTTAGAGTTTTAGACTATTTTACAACACCACCTTTTCTAGGGCAGCTACGGCTTGTATGGAGGTGACCCACGGGCTATTTTTTTTTTGACGCTCTCCTTACTATGTATATCATTACATCCAAAAATTAATCTATTCTAAAGTTTATTGAAAATTGAAAATCAATAGTAAAAAATGCCTAAGCTTTACCTAGTTTCTAAGAACATAAGCACAGTGCATGAATATTCCATACGGCGACGTGAAAGAAGTGCCGGGAAAACGCTAAAAAGTAACTCCATAAAATACAATTCGAAATCTTTGTTATGAAAATAGGAAAGAGGACTGATTAATAGCTCAAACTTCTTGAACCCAATACTTTTCATCATTATTGATAATGCTGGTTTGAGGCACAAATTAGGTCGCTCTCTTCAAGACATTTTGCAGAGGTTGGTCACTCTCTTCAAGATGTTTCACAGCTCCGCGATTCTACAAAACCAACGCAGCACATATGTAACTTAAGGGGACAGTTTGAAAAAGAAGTGCGACAACAGAGTACTATATGGTATTTTAGAAGTACCCTTTCAGTGAGCATATTCATATCAATGCATAAAGAAAATAACACCGATCTCAGGTGTACTTGGAAGCTATGTGTTCCGCAATCGCCATGCAAGAGGTTAGGCCAGGCGACTCTATTCCAAACAGGTTTATAAGTCCAGGCACCCCATGAATGTCATCCCCCTGCATAAATGAATTATTACGGAGCGTTGAGTCAATAATCTCCGGCATGAAAGAAAAAAACAAACCAGGAGGAAGAGCAATTCCAATTCCAATGACCACCAATCTAGATATCTATCGCAAAATATGAGATTACATGTAAAAAAGAGTACCTGTATAACAAAATCAACAGGAGTCTGTCTAGGACCAGAAAGCTTTGGTCTGATCCCCGCATATCCTGGCTCTAGAGATCCATTTTCCAGATTAGGATAATATTTTCTAATCTCCGGATAAAATTTCTCTACACGTTCTGCCGAGACAGAATAATCAAACCTGGAACAAAGATCAACAATAACGTTTATGAGTGCTCAGGCAATAGTAATTCTGATGGAAAGGTGAAACAAAAAATAGAGAATTTTTATACTTGTTCAAGAAGCTCGATATATCATCGATGTTGCCAATCCACTCAACATCTGGGCCAAACTTGACATGGCCATCCAAATCCAGTGTAACATGAACTCCAAGACCACCATCCTCGGGGATCGGATAAATCAAGTGTTTGAAAGGAGAGATCCTCGTATTCGTTAGAGTGAAATAACAACCACGAGCATAATAAGCAGCAGGGATAAAACCATGGTCAAGGCCATTGATTCTTTTTGCAAGAGATGGAGCACTCAAACCTGCAGAGTTTACTACAAGATTGGGAACGAGTATAAGCTCTGGCTGCAATGGAGGAGAACTCTTCTCAAGATTCTTGCTTTCAGAAATATGAATGTGAATACGATTTCCTTTGAGATGGCCACCGATTACAGTAGTATTGTAAGAGAAGGTTGTTCTATGATTCTCAGCTTCCCCCTGGATACCCACATTCATGTGAAAATCCCTGTAACCATGTGGTTATTATAACTCAAAAGATGGTAATGAATGGAATGAACGGAACAAACAGAGTTTTGAAGGGAGAGAAACGAACTATGAGGGAAAAAAAAACAGATGATAAAGCAGAAGCATAAAACAAATGACTTCCATTTCAGGTCGTTGAAGTTAGTGATGAAGGTAAACAAAGAAATGTAATATGCACGTAGAGGCTATTCGAGAAGATAGTTTGACATACCACTAAAGATAGCATGAGGGAATGACTATCAATTATTCCAGAAACAGGGGATAGTAAAGCTTTCACACATTGTAATTCTGGTTCAATTTTCATAGCTTCAAAACCCTCCATCATCCTCAGACCTTCAACCCCATTTTCTGTTCCACGATTCTGAAGATCTTTCAACTTTGGAATCTCTGAAGACCTGGTAGCAACTATGAGCTTACCAGTCTGTTTATGAGAAACCCCATGATCAGCGCAATACTTGTACAGTAATTTCCTCCCTCTTACACAAAAAGCTGCCTAATAAAAGAGCTGAAATATTAGATTACACCCTTATAGACTTATCTGTCATACCCCAACATACTAAAAAATCCGATTGAATGGAGTGGAAAACAAACATAACATTACATACTATGTAAATTGGATTATAATTTCTACTAAAACTGATCATTTATAATTCCACCTCTTTGTTTACAGATCAGAAAACAAACCTTTTTTTTTTTCTGAATGGTGCCCTTAAAACTAGAGTTAGGAGGCTAAAGTGGAGATATGCTTCTATGCTGTGTAATTGATCCATACCAAACAAACTAAACAAACCAACTTTACAGTAACAATCTAACAAGTAAAACCACCTGCACTTTGAGAACTAGAGTATAGGGCAATCAAGAAACGACATTTTTCATGGAACAAATACATGCTTTGTCATTCAGTTTATTAGTTCTGTTCTAATAATACTACACCTCTAAATGGAGTTGGATATTGAATTAGGATTCATGTTGTCCACCCAGTTTTGAATCTTCCACTAAACTTAATTTAGGCATAAAGTACAATGATGAAATGGAGGAAAATTAGGGTTAGGGTTTAAGGAATTTGGAGAAAATAAATTGAAAAGTAAAGAGCTTGAGAAATACCTTGAGAGAATTGGGAGGGTAGTAGATTCCGGCATGGATGACTTCACTGTTACGAGAACTGGTTCCAGTACCAAAAGTGGAACCAGATTCAATCACCAAAACCTCTCTACCTTTCGAAGCAAGCTCTCTAGCAATTGCAATTCCCACTACTCCAGCCCCAATCACAACGCAATCCACCCTTTCTTTTGGAACTTTCTCGAAGATTTCAGTACAAAATGTTTTCTTTGATTCATTTCTAGTTATTACTGAAACCTCTTTCAGCTTCAAGGTCCTCCGAAGCCCAAATCTCAGCATCTTCTCAGAATTCTTCTTCTTCTTCTTCTTCTTCTTCTTCTTCTTCTTCTTCTTCTTCTTCTTGTTTTCTCTGTTTGTTCCAGATCCCAGAGCTCTATAACAAAAGATGAAAACCCCTGTAAATGTAAAACTTCATTTTTACAGAAGTTGAAAACCAAAGTAGTAAACGTTGTTTATTAATCCGCACGATTTCTAGGAAATGGATTTGATTCCAAATTTGCAATTGATTTTGTTGTATAGGATAACAAATAATCCTCACAGAGCAGAAAAGATTATCTGAGATTCGAGATGAATTTTACATTCTGTGTTTTCTTGATCAAAACCCTAGAAATTCAGTAAACATCTGAGCAACATCGTTTGAAACAATGTACAGTACAGTAGTGTACAAGGGTAAAAGCCTAGAGTTTGGGTTGGGGAGGGAGTACAAATGATTTCGTGGTAAATTTTAGGGGTGTAATAATAAATTCTTCAAAAGTAATTAACTTCTTTGGAATCTAAAGTTAAAGTAACGGTACCGTTAAATTCCGCATAACGGTTTTTTGAACAAATAACGTCGTTACTCGTGAGTCGTTACAGTACTACACATCTGATTGGGACCTCTTTTTTTTTTTTCCCCCAAAAAAATAACTGAAGAACCGGCCAAGCTTAGTGAAACCACCTAGGCTAGGTGATCACGACGATTGAGTTTTTTTTCTTTTCTCTGAGAGTCTCTGGAGCAAACTTTCCTTAACTTTAAATTTCTAGGGTTTATGCGACGATCAATTTCTAGGGAGTGGAAGAACAGGAACAGTTTCTCTCTCTACAAGTGATGATGGAGAGAGGTATTCAGAGATGGGTAGTGGACATATCTCAGTGGAATCCTACTCAGGACGACTTCTCATTCACCCTCTCTCTCCTTCCTCTCCACGAACACTCCGCCATCACCAGGTATTATTAACAGAGCCTTCTCCATCTGATGACTCATCCATTACTTTTTTTTTTTTTTTTGTTTCTGGTAAAAATCACTCAACTATTACACCATCTATCAAAATCGAATATTTCGATCGAATGATTAATGGTTGTTTAGGGTTTTAAGTTAGGGTATGTAATTTTCTGGAGTGTCACTTCAAAACCCTCTTCACTGGACCATCCTTCCATCTGTAACCTGGTTTGCTCGCTTTGTTAGTGGTCATATATAGTGCACTCCGTCCTGCCTAGGCTCCCCACAAGATTTCCATCCATTGAACCTCTTAGGTTTTCAAAACATACCCAGGAAGATAAAACCTAACATTTTGCCAAGTGGCAGAGTGGAATTGAATCATAGCCCGCCATGTAGGATATGTTGAGGTGGTGAAGAGTTTGAAATCCACAATGTCAAGAAGACCCCATAGTGTGATTGGTGGGAAATTTGGATCATCTCAAAGGTAGAAGGACCGTGGAGTTGACCATCCAAATCCCCACCAATCACATGGTGGGGTATTCTTGATCCATGTTATGACGTGGGTCTACAAAATCACACTCTGGTGGGTGAAATTCACCGTGCATCCTTTTGCCCTGCCAGTTCAGCAGCCACCTGTAGAAAATCCTACCACTTCACTGAAAAGGGTCAGGGCGTCGCTCCAGTGAAAGCCGTCCCGGTAAAACTATTTCTATCTGATTGAATTGATGCTAAAGAATATGTAGCTGGTTTTGTATGTATGAATTCAGTAACCTTCTATATAAATTCAAAATCGTTTTAGGTTTGTAAAATTCGAAGATAGAAAACGGGCTGTTGTCAGTAGGTTGCTTCAATATGCTCTTGTACACAAAGTATTTGGAATCCCATTTGACGAGATAATCATAAAGCGAACAGTTGAAGGCAAACCATATATGGTATGAGTTCTTACCCTGTATGTTGTTGTTTTTAGCTAGAATTCCAGTATTTAGTTGACATACTACCTTTTGACTCAAATTTCTAAACAAACTCTAATTTCAATTCAAATGTTTAATCCATTTGTGCATACTAGTTTTGTATTAGCATTTTGTTTTTCAGGAAACTGATATTGTGAATATGGAATTTCCGAATTTCAACTTCAATGTATCACATCATGGGGACTATGTGGCAATAGCGTCTGAGCCTCTGTATCTTGTGGGATTGGATATTGTTTCACATGTTACCCCCAAGAATGAAACAACTCTCGAATTTGTCAAGAACTTTTCATCATACCTTACAAGTTTTGAATGGGATAATATCATCAATGCTGGCACTTGCAATGAAATCTTGGGGGACTTTTACAGGTATATGCATGCATCATCCTTGTGATTTTCTGGATATCAACAAGGTCATCTGTTTATAAGACTTTATTCACCGGCTTATATGTAGCAGTTGCCTTTCAAATCCTTTAAATTCAGAACTGTGGTTCTATTACAGAATCTCTCTATTCAGAAGTTTCACTTGTTAAGTATAAGGTTGTGTACCCATATGAAGCTTAAAAATACTTATGACTTATTTTTGTTGTAATATGTTCTAGCTCATTTCTCCATTTAAGCAATCTCTTCAGTGAGGAAAAATCTTGATTAATATATTCCTTTGCTCTCAGTTATCTATGATGATTCTCTGGTGGACATTCGTGGCCACTATTTCTCATGTCCAACACATTTCTGTAACTGTTTCCTCATACTTGGTTGTCTCTAAGACATGTTGTCAAACCAATCTCCAGTTTTTTTGTGTACATTTGCCTATGTGTGTAGGTGTGCATGTGCATTGGTTTCATTTGTTTGTTAGCCTGGTCAAATTTTTTATACAAGCTTACGTGAGCGATGTGAAGTTTCTTGACTAATAGAATGTATTGATGTATTTGAGTGAGTCTTGATTCCCCCTTTTTTACTGTAGATATTGGTGTCTAAAGGAAGCCTTTGTCAAGGCCATAGGGGCTGGGCTGGGGTATAGGTTGGACAGATTGGAGTTTCATCATACAAATTGGACTAACATATCTGTCCATATCGATGGCGAGGAATCTAAAGAATGGAGATTTTGGCTTTTTGAGTTGGCAAAGAGTCACTGGGTAAGTCTGCCATTTATTTTCCTATTTGTTCTCCTTTTTCTGTTTTCCCTCAATCTAATGGAAGATCTGTCATTTCAAACTGGAGCACTAAGACTTGTATCGTGCTAGTCCACTTGACACTCATGTGGTGTATTCAAGCGGGTCCAGTTAAACCAGTGGGTGGGACCCCTCTTGGATCAATTGCAGCTCCAAAAGCAGCTCAGTCAATTGATTAGGCCACCTATGGAATCCTTCTTGATGGTTTAGACGAATATCTTTTGATCGTTGGTTGTCAAGTATGCTAAAACCCCCACTCACATCTTCCTACCCAGTTAAGGTTGATTTATTGTCATCCAAAGTGCAAACCCAACAGATTCATAAGTGGAGCTTGGGTCTGGCCCATGAGCCCTTGCTTTGCAACACAGAAACAGGAAAACCTGAACATGGGAAATGCCTAGTTTTTCTGGATTACATCTTAAGAGCTCTTTTGTTGAAGTGTGAAATAATTTGTGCAATGGTGCATCAGCAAAGACCAAACTGCCTTGTATTGGATTTTAGGATTCCTGGACCACTTAGACCTTCCGTTTGCTGCTACACGAAGGGTTAACTAATATGCTCTATATTTGGACGATGGATTTATTTTCCACATCACATTCATGTGGAGAGTGCTCTCTATGTTAAGTATAGTATTAGTACCACAAAAAAAATGCATAGTTTTACTTTCTGTTGTTTGAGAAAAGTAATGCTTTTATCTTTTTCTTTGCATATCTTTGTCCATATATAATTTGAACAACCACAGATACTTGGAGAAGAACCGGAAAAGTAAGTGATCAACTAAGCAAGAAACTCAAGGTTATGAAACATAATTCTTGTCTACATGCACGATTGCTCTCCGATGCATTAGCTTTAATAAAATACTGTTTTCTGGTTAATATATTTTGGCTGATTTGTACTGTTTTTTTTATTTCTTTTTATTTGCTATCACTCGACCAGATTATGCTTTACTATTTTCTTTTTGAGCCAAATTCCTTTCTGCAATATCTTGGTGCACTCTTTTATGCCATTTTCTGTTAACTAGCTGCTAGCTATATTTTAGTTCGTAACATCATTTCTTAGAACTCTATAGTTTGCTTTTCACTCATCAAGTTTTGAATATGAATCGTTGAATTACAGGTATCTGTTGCAAGGGGCCACCCAAAGAGTGCCGTCAAGACTTACAAGAGTACATTACTGCTAACAGAGTTTGAAGAAGAAGAGAATCATTTGCGTCTCCCACTTCCAAACAGCTTTGTTTTTCATACAGTAGAACAACTCCTTCCTGTTTCCTCAAAGTAAGTTATGGTATGTTGACTGATAACGCGAAGCATTATATAACGGAAACTAGACAAATGTCAGACGGAGGCTCATCATAGTCCTAATGTAAAGAACTCAAATCCTTCTTCAACATATTCTTTGATGTACAAATAGTGAAGTTGGAGCAGTGTCATCAAAGATGCACAATGGAATGAAAGAAGAAGAAAGAGATGAGTTTGCAGATGAGCAGAATTAGATGGATTGATTTTGAGCTGGGATGATGAATCTGGGAGTTTTATTGAGGAAAAAGGGAGAATTGTAGTATCAACATGTTCAGGTATGGAACCAGTATCCATTTGAACCTTAATATTGTAGATTTGGTTCCTAAAATATTTTCATTTAAATATATTCTGTTCAAGCTTATCTTCTGCTCAGATTCTTCTCTGCTCATTTTCTGTTATTCTTTGCTATCACTTTTAGAAAATTGAAAATAGAAGAGAATTACTACAACCCTTTAGGAAATGCATGTGGGTGGGCTACGAGCCCATGATAGAAAAAAACCTTATCGAGACATAACATATTCAGGAAAGGAGACAATTGGATACGACAAATTCTCTTCCAGGAGACTTTAGAATTGATATATTAACTCTGCATTTTACATTGTAATTAGGGCATGACAAACTGCACCCAAGAAGTAGATTCATTACAACATAAATATAAAAGAGACATTAGACTCCTCTAATACGCAGATACAAGATTTGCAGGGTACGATAAGCCATTGCCAAGACTGGCACTAAAGCTGTTTCACCTTAATAAAGGTTGCATTTAAATCATAAATATGTATATCCCTAAACATCAAACTGCCTCAATATATAGGAGACCAAACAAAAGACAAGAACTCTAGTAGTCTTACTCTCATCCACCGTGGTTGTGCATCAACATCTTTCCTGTTAATCCACACGCAATAGCCTCTTCAGGTATCTTCTTGATTCGTTCGACAGCTTCAGAAAATATTACACCCATACCCATATGTAAATGAGGCTCTATATGACAGTGGAAAGCCCAAACACCCGGATTATCTGCAACGAATCTTATCGCCGTCCATCCGTAGGGGAAAATAACCACTGTATTTCTCAAAGGTGGGTTCTTCAAATTCAGTCTTTTTGCATCCTTCTCTGAAAACTTCCCTTCTCCATATCCCAAAACCCAGAAATCATGCCCATGCAAATGCCATGGATGTATTTCACTAACATTTGCTGCCATCGCATTGGCATTTTGAAGAATCACGTCGACAATACTGTTAAAATGAATCGTATAAACACCGCTCCCTTGTGTTGAATTAGGGTTCATTGGTGGTTTCATTATGTCGTAATTTCTAGAGAAGTTATCTGGCGGGCCTTGATGATCAAAAGCACCTTTTAAACCAAATTTAATGGAACCCAGATAAGGAGTTGCTGGTAGAACTAAGGAGATGTTGTTGATGGACCATTTGTTAAAGCCATTGATCTTATTCTGGGTGTTGAGGAGAATGATCTGACGGTCACGACGAATCGGAGGCTTGGGTGAGCCTTGTAAGGCAATAATTTTGTTGGAGAAGGACTTACTGTAACCATAATCATCCCATGCAGGAGAAACAGGAGGTGCAGAGGTTGGGATGGATGGAGAGTTGGGGTGGTAGTTTAAGATGGTGAGGCCTGGTGGAGTCTGAGGATGCCTTCCTCTTACAGTTGCAGAGATCCAGTAGTTTGTTGATGGGTTCTGATCTGTGGTGAAAAGAACGGAATAGCTTTCGCCGGAGTAAATATCAATGTTGTCGACAGCCACTGGTTTAATGTAGTTCCCATCAGCTTCCACCAAGATCATCTTGTGATGCTGAAGACATCAAAATCAGAGAAAGTTATTAGTGAATAACATGAGGAGTTTACTGCTAAACCAAAGTAATTTTGTACACCCACTCCTAATGTTGGTACCCATCGCCCGACCGTCAGGTCAGGTGCTATAGATTCAACTCGACACAACCCGATGGCTCCGATGATGGTGGTATTGGTCACCCACCATTGAAATGGGTGTACAAAATTGCACTCTAAATATACCTTTCGGTTAAAAAAGGAGTATTTTCAATTTTGATTATACATTTTGCTTATAAGAAAACTCATTGGAGGGTAATTTCGTATGTTATGGTGATGACTGATGACTTCACCATAACTTTCAATTACTTGCTATAATAGCCTAAACCCCGGATCTAAGCTTAACCCAACTTCATTTAAACCAACGATTAATAGAACATAAGACCTAGTTAATTTTGGAACCAGTTGGTTTGGAACCAAATTCTGTGAGATTTGTACTTAAGTGACCAACACCAATATTATTGTCTCTTCCAAAGCTGCAATGAGTTGTGAAATAATTACACTGGGAACTTTTGTTTTTTTAGTACAAGTGCAAAACTTTTTCCACACCAGACCACCACAGACGTGAAGATTAAGTTGTGCATGGTGGGTGGACCCAATCCCTACCAAATTGTTTGAGTTTGTTGGGCTTTTGAGGGACAAAGTGCTTGGTATTGAAGAAGAAACCCATTTAACATGAAAAGGGTTGCAAAAAGAAATGTTAGAGAACAAAAGTAAAATCTTTATTCAAAAGATTAGTTGATAGAATTATAGAACGTTTGACAAGTCTAAACTGACATTCAAAAGGAAAATAATTGTTGGACCAGAAAAAAGTGTATACAAAAGTAAAAAAGTTGAGTTGCACTTTATTTGACAATTGATGAGTCAAGGAATATCATCTTTTAGACAATATTGGTTCATGTTCATACAGGTTCCAAAAGATATAAATAAATAGAATTATTTCATATCTTCTGACTCCTGAATTTGAAAAGGTTCTAAGAGTAATTATCTTTAGTTTGAAGGGATCTGATGGTTAAAAAAAATTATGGGTAAAATCAATGGTTTAAAACGTTTAAGATTTTAATCATCTTTTGATGGAGTTAAGGGTTTTAAAAAATAATGTGAATTTTCGTGGAGTTGATCTGCATGATGATCAATCTTTGATTCATCTTCATATAGATTTGATATGCAAGTGTAAGTAGAGTGTAAAAATAAGTTTGATTTAGGAAGTGAGAGTTATAAATTTTTTCAATACCAACAAGTGTTTTAAATGAATAGTTGAGAATGACTTTCGATCCACTATTATATAAATGGAGATTTAAGTTTTGGTAACTATCACTGCTCCTCTTTTAACAGATGTACTGGTCTGAAAGGTTTCGACTTTCAAAGAAATCGACGATAACAAACACAAACCGGATCAGACATTCAAATCCACACGAGAAGAGAACCTTAAGGGGATTATTAAAAGGCCGATTAGGGTCCCTGAATTAGTCGAGGTGCGCGTAAGCTGACCCGGACACCATGGTTAACAAAAAAAATCCACACGAGAAGAGATTTGTAGCCTTAGTTGTGTTCATCAGGTCATCCCATTAGTATTAATACTTAGAAAAATTTTTGTTATCTAAACAAAAAATGTGGTTAAGGATTAGCCAGACTACATCCAAAATGAAGATCAATAAAATTCCCGAGAATGCATGCACGGAATTCTAAGAATTTACATGTAACCAATAAGATGACGGAATTCTAAGAATTACATGTAACCAATAAGATGAAGGACACATCGCCCTAGGCATTTCTGTCGTGGTCCCACAACTTGCTATATAAGGAAGAAACAAATAAATAACAACATGTTATTTTTCCTGTAAAATTTGATCTATATATATATGTTCCCACCAGGCCGTGTACCGACCATCTGATGTGACCTTCCATGTCTAGATTTGATGGACCTACTCCAATAAAATTTATTCCCTTGTGGGACCCGTGACGCGTGACGATTGAGTGGGCCAGTCAGCCATGCCTGACGATGTACTTTAAAAATTGGATTTTGTTAACATGTGCCCTACCGCCACATGATAAGCTTTTACGTTTTGCGTTTTGTTTAGTTTCTTAAGGTTGTGGAAATGAACTGATTTTTGAATATTTATGTTATTTATATTATTTAAATCATATCTAAAAAAATCAACTCAGTCGGAGACCTGTAGCACCTTCTAGGACCACAAACATTTGATTTAAATTTTTATAGTGTGAATGAACAGTTTACATTTAAAGTGATTTGTTTGGAGGGTTATATATTTCTGATTGAGCTGATCTTTTGTAGACATCTTATAAATAATGATTATATTATGTCTACAAAAATTCAGCTTATTTGAAGGCCTCTAACTTCTAAAAAAATTTATTCAAAAACAACCTTTTTCAATAAAATGGTCGAGTACGTACTACTTAATCCTGATTTAGGTTGACAATTATAATAAAATAGCCCTTTTTCAATAAAATGCCAAGACAAATCTGATGGACATTTTAATGCGTAAAATGATTTTCTCGTCGATAATGCACAGATCATCTTCCTATAAAACCATCCTAATCTAACACATAATTTTATAAAATGTTGGTTTAAATTATCGGATTATTTTTTTTAGTTAATTTTAAAATGATCAATTTTTTTAAAAATTTTTTTTACTTAATTATAATGAGAATTTTCGTATTACCCACTAGTAATAATAAAGGGTCAAGATCTTGATAAACCAAGTTTTAATCATCCAATGGTCTAAAATTCAATAACGTGGATCTTTAATTTAAAATATGATAAGATTATTATCAGTAAATTTTAAACCGTTGGATGAAATTAAGATGGGATCCTTTGTCAAAAACCTTCATAATTTGATTCATAATAAAAATATTTTTTGTTGTAATTATCATTATTATTAATTTTTATTTATTTTAACTTACCCCAATAGCCAAGTTGAGAGAGGAAAGTGAGGTGGTACTTGCTATCCTCAGTCTGTATGTCTTGTTTGGTTGCACATGGAGAACATGGGGTGCGCACTGTGCATCTCCTCTCAAACTACACAAACTACTCGACGTGTTGCTAACATGCGCCGCAAGTGAGCAGTTGTATTGCCCTCTCCCATTGATCAGAATCGACTGCAAAAAAAAAAAAAAAAAATCCATGAAAATAGAAAGAAAAAGTAATTGATCCAGTACTGTTGAGCACAGATTAAGATTAGTGTGTAATGTACCTGGGGTTCACCAATCCAACGGAAGGGATTGGACGAGAGACCAACGGCTTGATCGTGAACATTTTTATGCCACCAGTCACTTAACAATAAGCTGAATTCTCCATCATAATGGAAGGGATCCTTCTCACCATCTGCGACATCAACAATCAGTGATCCATACAACCCAGCTGATCTTTGCATTCCGTAGTGACCATGGTAGAAGTATGTTCCCGCCTTACACCATAACAAAATCACAGAAAAACTATTTTAATTTATTTTTCCAATAAAACAGAGGACTTTTTGCATTAACTCCCTGTATTTAGAAGGTAATCAATAAAGACCCACTTATTTTTCTAATTTCTTAAGAATACAACATCTGTACCCTAAACCCTAGGATAATGCTATACTTACCGTAGAATCCTATAAAAAAACTTACATTAATTAAATTTGACGGTAGTGTGTATTCATGCATTCTCGTGATTTGTATTACATATCCTCTTAATATGCGTCAAACCTAAAATTGTTCCTTTCTATAGAATATTTTGTATGTTTTTGGGTAACACTAGCACTACAAATATTTTATGTAGCAAATTTTCACAACAGAGAGGAGTTATGAATGTTTCCTTGACTAGTGGTCAAAAATTAATTGTTGAACTGATCACCAACTTTTTACTTAAAAAATACATAAATAAACGAAAAAAATTGAATACAAAAACAGGCTCTGTTCCAAAATGGTTTCCATTTTCAGGTCGAGATGAACATGGTACGTGGGGGGTCTGGCTTGATTTCCAAAATTGAAGGGTAGATTACTCAAAATGAGAATTTTTACAAGTTGGACTTAAAAAAAAAAATTTCTTTTTATGGTCATTGTTTTAGGCATAATGTAGACTTTAAGTTTTGTTTCTAGAGGCTCATTATTATGATTTTTATAGCAAAAGATTAAGACAAGGTTTTACGAGGTTCATATATAAATGATCCAAACGTCGATTTTCTTTTTTTTTCTTTTTTTTTTTTTGTAAGGAGTGATCATAAAAAACTACATTATATTTAAAAATTCTATTTACCCCGTAAAAAAAATAGAAGTTTTATAGTGGGATGAATTAAAATGAGGATATTTATACTCTCAGATCGTCTTTACGTGTAGACCTCACATAAACCTTTCTAAATCTTATCCAATTATAACTCTAATTTTTAAATCATAACCAAAGTACTCCTACTCTCTTAACTTATATTTAGTGTGTTTAGCAAAACAAATGCACATCAAATCAATTACAATTTTGATCTTTACGTGTTAGTTATTTTAAATATATAAATTTAATTAATTTATTTCACGTGTTAATTATTATTTTAAATACAGAAATTTAGGGTTTAGACCATTATATGACAATATATTAGTATCTAGTATTCATTATTTTAAAAATAAGTGTTTAATCCTAAATAGTAGTTAATCACACATAAGAGTTTTAGTAGACATAAATACCCTTTTTTAATAACCGTCCCAAATATTCTGGTAATTTTAAAATTTATAACCACTTCCCAAAACTTTATTTTTGACTCCCACGATCTCTTAAAAATTAGTTACTATCTTAAAGTAGTTCTTATCTATTTATTAGCTAAATCAAAAACCATTTTTGAAAACAATTTGAACTTATATGTCTTTCTATTTTGCAAAAAACAATTTGTTATGAAGTTTCAAAAAAAAAAATTACCTGATTAAATTTGACGTTTTTTTTATTGGGGTTACTAATTATAAATAGTTTTGGGATGGAAAGTTAAATCGTTAAGAATTCCTAAATTTAAGGAATTTTAAGTAATCAAAACTACCCACTCCAAAACGTGGATGTCCTTCCCGAAACGTTTTGTTTAAATCGAAACGGTTTTAAAGGGTAAAATAGGTATTGTAATTTATTTCAAATGGTACACGTCTATTGAATTTGGACTAAAACAGTATTTTAAAAAAATTTAAAGACTAACCACTATTTTTTAAATAAGTAGCCTGAGTTTTTAAGAATTTTGATAAAACTAAATACTAAACACTAATTAATTTCTCCCCATGGGGTTTTTACCTAATTTTATGTTTTAAATATTATAATATAGGATAAAAATATGTGCTTTATTTCAAATGTATCCGCTCGAAATGTGTGGTCTCCTAGGCTATAATGTGTGGTCTCCTAGGCATTTGCATAGCCCATAATTAATCAATTTAGGCTGCAAAATATTTTTAAGTAAATTAATCATATCAATACTTACCTACTCCACAAACTAAGGTATAAAACATGAGCAAAGAATTAGTTGAAAATTTTTTCTTGGAAAGGACAGGGACTAGAAATAAAATAAAAAAATAGAAAGGACTGTGTTTATTTTTATTTTATTTCTTAAACATATTTGAATCTTCACCAGTAAGTATTGGATAGTTTACTCATGAGGTTCAGAAGAAGCATTTGATTTGCGTGTTTAAAATGTTCAAAAAAACATGCTGACCAACAGTTGAAGCCTGAAGGATTAATCTTATACTAATTTCAAAAAAAAAAAGATGTGGGGGGCTTTAGTAAATAACTAACCTTTTTTTTAAGGGGGGAGTAATAAAATATTCCATATATTATTTTGGGTGGAAAAATGAGGGTGATTTCAAACCAAAAGAAGAAGAAAAAACAGTTTTTTTTTTTTTTTTTTACCTTATCAACTTTGAACCTATAAACAAAGGTCTCCTCTGGATTGATAACACACTGTGAGATTGATGCTGTTCCATCTGCCCATGGTGTCTCAAACTGTGATTTCACAAACAAAAAGTTAGAACTGTTCAAACAGAGAGAAAAACCTAGAGAGAGAAAGCTAGAGAGAGAGAAAGAAAACATACTTGTCTGATGCCATGCCAGTGAATGACAACACCTTCAGTGTGAAGTTTGTTGGTGAGATGAACAACAATGGTGTCTCCAGCTTTAGCCCTAATTGTAGGACCAGGGAACTGACCATTAATCCCCATCACCACATTTTCTACACAATCTGGTGACCAAAACATATACCCAACTTCCCATCTAAAGTGTCTAACTTTAGAAGCCAAAGAAATCTGAACCAAACCTAACAAACAACACAGGATGATCACCAACAGCCTACATGATGATGATCTCATTAAGAAACCAAAATACAGAGAAGATGAAGGATCCATTAATATATAAAGAACCTCTCTCTGCTCTCTCTATATCTCTCTATCTTTCTCTCTCTAAAATAAGGTAAAAAAATAAGGTAAACAAAACTACAGTGAAGAGATAAGAGATGGGTGCATCAGATCAGATCAGGAGTGAGATGAGAGACAGATTAAACAAAGTGGAGGGGTCTCTCTGATCTGATGGAACTTGTGATGAGATAATTGTTTATATAGCCACAGAGAAATGTTTGTTTACAGATCTCCCTCTCTCTCTCCTCTCTCCTCTCTCCTCTTTCCTCTCTCTTTCTAACTTTGTGCTTTAATTTTGTAGACCATATGAGAGTGGAGGGAGGCATATATTCTTTTCTCACAAATAAAAACACACATATATAGGGAACTATTGTTCATCACTTCATTGAGAGCTAAAATTGACTATCCAGGCGATGGAAATAGCATTATTTATTTCTAAAAATCCTGAAATGCCACATGGAATGCACTTTTGGTCCCAGTCCCACCAAATTAATAAAACTGAATGCAACTTCTTTTTGTTGAGCAATGCGAGGGACAAGTTGGGTACCGTAGGAAAACAATTTGGCACGTGTG
The DNA here is from genome assembly GCA_002174775.1 of Macleaya cordata. Taxonomy (NCBI): domain Eukaryota; kingdom Viridiplantae; phylum Streptophyta; class Magnoliopsida; order Ranunculales; family Papaveraceae; genus Macleaya; species Macleaya cordata. The sequence goes on from MVGT01001095.1 coordinate 352,812, forward strand.
ATGCATGTGAAGATGATCTAATAAATATTTCTTTTTTATGACGATGCTCTCGCCAGCATGTATGTCAATCTCATTGAAAATCAATCTATTGTACAACTTTTCAACTCCATCGGAAAATTTATTCAATTTTAACAATGATTGAGCATCCATAGCGTTGATCTCTAACTAACCTTTGATGGCGTTAGACGTGATTTTAATTTTCAGTTGTTTTACATGGTGATGAGAATATTTTTACCAAAAATCATTTCTATGTAGGCTCCACATTGTTCCTTTGTGCTTAAATTGTATTATGCACTTTTGATCCATGCTAGAAAAAGCATTATTCATTTTCAAATACTGAAGTGATGTGTCATACATTTTTAATCCCCCACTAGCGCTTCTACACTTACCCAAGAATCTCAACCTCTAGAAGTTATCTGCTGATATGAAACTAATTAAAGTTATAGAGAGAAAGAAAGGTGAAGATCCCACTCATTTTCTATCTAAATTTAAATGATTCTACATCAATGAGTAACTTCCACATATTGGTGAAATTCACAGGTGAGTATAGAATTTTCCCACACCAAATTATTTTATTTTTGAGTAATGATAAGGAACGTGTTGGGGACCAAAGGAAGACAATCTGGCATGTGGGCCCCACAGTAAAATTATCAGCATATAGATCATCATCATCGAAAATCAACCCGTTTCAGAACTTTTAACTCCATCAAAAAGTTAATTCAATTTTTACTGTCATTGAACTATTTATTTTACTTGATATTCGATCAACTTTTGTCGGAATTAGACATTTTAAAACAAGCTAATTGTCGGGTGAGAATGACAATGTGATCATTATTTCTAAAAAAATCGTTAAATCATCTCAATGTAAACTCCACAGACTACATTGTCTTCCATAGGTCTCGCAAGGGGTCCCCAATCCAAATACCCTAACATTTCACATTTACACTAGTGTTTATGAGTTTCATATCAACATTTTCTTGGTAGTGAAAAATCTAACGGGACCCCAAAATGGTCCCGTGTCAAATAGAAGCGGGTATCGGGCCCAGTATATGATACATGGGTAATGCTACGTAAACATTCTATCGGGTGTTTTTATTTTAAACACCGGCCTGTGGAGCCCACATGGACACACTTCAAGAGCTGAAATTTTGTAAAGTTGTTGTCCTCACCATGGGCAACATCTTCACAAAAAATCAGCCCATTCTAAAATTTCTAACCCCATCAAAATTCAAATTTTTTTCTTCACCGTTAATTTTCAATCAACTTCAGAATAACTTTTGATAGGGTTAGAAATTTTAGAATGGACTGATTTTTTGTGAGGATGTTGCCCATGGTGAGGACAACAACCTCACAAAATTTTAGCTCTTGAAGTGTATCCATGTGGGTCCACAAGCCGGTGTTTAAAATAAAAACACCCGATCAAATGTTTACATAGCATTACCCTTGATACAGTATGTTGGTGGGCCAAAAATGTATCGCCAAGTTGGCGGGCGGCCGCTTAATCGGACTCCTTTTTTTTATTTTACTTTTTCTTTTTCTCTTTTATTTATCAACAAGGGAAATCAAATTTGCTGTCTGCCAGGGGAGTAAAATCTTTCTCGATCAAGAAGAGCAAAGAATACGAACCTTTACGCGATCCTTGCCGTCGAATGAGTTATCTTCCTGTCTCTGTGGGTCCTTCCTTAAAGAGTACTTCTACTTCTAGGACCTCAAGTTTTTATTTTTATTTATTATATCACCAATTTGATTATACTCATTTACTCATCTTATAATAAATAAAGAAAAAAAAGAGGATTCTACTCATTTACGTTTTTTCATGATTATAAAGTGAAAAAAAGGAGAAATAATTATTTGGTATATTACTTTTCATTTTCTTGTATTATCAATATTATAACAATTCGCTGGTGTTTCTAGTTATTATGGGAGGTTGTGGGTTTAAAACTCATGATTGTAATGTTTTCGTAGGTTTTTCCTATTTTTACTATTACAATAATTAAGAATTGTATTGATGAGTTTTTAGCTGATATAAACTGATATATTTTTGCGTCACACACTATGAATGGAGTAACTCTACTATCATTTTTCATGTTTCAGCCACCTTAATTATTTATATACTCTGATTACACCTACCTACGATGCTTGTGCAAAGATAATTCAAAAGTTTATTTTTGTTATTATGATCCAAGGAGTAATTTTTTAATCATGTAGATCAAAATAAATTCTTAATTAGATCATCTTCAAATGATCCCTTATATTGTATGTGTTGTCTATTTTGGCAAAAACCCAACATAAAAAAGCACGTGAGGATTCTCGTGTAATTTAATTTTTTTTGTAGGATTGTGTACAATCTAAAAACATTGAAGTACTTCTTCTCAACAATGGGTAATTTTTTTATGCTTGCAAGTTAATGATTTTTTTGCGTCCGTAATGGCACATTTTTTCGCTCATTGGTGACAACATTTTTTTTCTCTTATTCTATTGCTTGTAATTGTAATTCATTAATATCGATTTATGGGTTGAAATGATTATGATGCATATACTTCTATAATGCAAATTAGGCCTTACATGTTCTAAATCCTTAGCTGCCATATATAAGGGAGGAAACAGATGGAGGGATGAAATTGGAGGATGAACAACATTTTTGATAAACTGATAAAAGTATTATTAATGTTTTCTTTAGTTTTTAATTCTAACTTTCGTACTAGTGAACACTATGTCAAGATGCATCTTCCCCTTCTTTTTCATCTTTTTATTTTTTCATTTGATTTTTTTTTGTTAACATTTTTGGTTATTTTGACTTTTTCCCCTACGTTTTGACCCACTTGAGATTTTTGTTCGTAATTTTTTAAACTTTAACTTATGTCCTTAACCTTGTTTGACTGTCGTTGACCAAAATTCCCCATACTTATTTGCGACGTTTATAATTCCGTTGCTTAACTGTCACAAATGGTGGGGTCGCTGATAAAACTTTGCGACTGTCAGAACCGTCGCAAGTAATGCTATTATTTGCGACGCTTTATGCGTCGCCAATAATTTTCATTCGTCGCAAGAACAATTTCGTCGCTAAAAAAATGATTTTTTTCCTTTTTTAATATTTTTATTAGCGACGTCAACTTCCGTCGCTAATAATTATCACTTGCAACGTTTGTAAATTCCGGTAATGAGTGCATCATTAACGACGTTTAGAAGCGTCGCTAATGAGTGCATCATTAGCCACTATTTGTAAACGTCGCTAATGAGTGCTTCATTAGCCACCGTTTTGAACGTCGTTAATGAGTACGTTATTTGCTACGGTAGAAAGCGTCGCTAAAGAGTACATTATTTGCTACGGTAGTAAGCGTCGCTAAAGAGTATAAATTTTTTTAAAAGAATATTTTTCCACACTGCCTCTTTTTGGTTTGTTTTTCAGGCTTATAGCCTTTTTCATTAACCTGTCCACTGTTTGCATATAAACTATTCAGAAACGTCCATATTCATTTAAATTTACCAAACCATTCGTATACACATCCACATTTATAACTCTTCATTTAAATTCTGCAATACTAAAATTCAAAACTCTTCATTTAAATTCAATATCCATCTAATATATATCATGATAACATTTCCATACAAATAACTACTCTAGATCTTCTCCACACCACCATCCTACAATAATCGATACCCTAATTCCATCTTTGAAGTTTGGTATGTACAAATTGTACAAGATCACAAGGAAAACATTCTCTGGCGCTTTGCCGATGTCACCTAATCCATCCATACAAAGCCTGCATTCAAGGACAAGCTTATATACATGGTATAATGATCATCTGATGTTTAAACATTTTTCAAATTTCAAAAATAGGTATTTTGTTTCTTCATGGATCACACATCAAATTCCCTGTGGGATTTAATGTTCTAGCTCAGCTCTTTCGCCTAAGCAACTTAAAAAATGCCTTAAAACCTATTGATTTAAAATTAAATGCTAAAAATGAGCAATTTTACGAAAACTAGGATGGTGATTGAACTCAAAAGATACCTGAAGGGATATGTTATTTGCTCCAAATTTGGTTGATGACGTTGAAAGAAACCCAGTTGTACTCAGCGACCTGTTGAGAATCTCTGTAATGTTGTAAACTTAGCAATTAGAATCTAACCCATTGATAAAAATCTAATATAACAAAGTTAACATAAGTCATACTATATACATAAATTAAGCTCCAATCAATCAACATCTTTTTATAGTCAGCATATGGTCATATATATTGCAAAAACATGTTAGAATTGCTTACCAGGATGAGAGAACCACCCAAGACATGATGCAACTTGCGAATTTTAGAAATCAGTTCCTCAAAATCACTTATGCAACCTGCAAAAACCTGAAAACAAGGCTATGATGCTTTTATGTCCCTTATTTATCATGCCATATGATTCACAAATTCGAAAGTTATTAAATAAAAAGTATGCAACCTATGACTTTGCAAACCATCAAAGAGGGAATCAATGAAACTCTAAGATCCAACACCCATATGATTCACAAATTTGAAAGTTATTAAATAAAAAGTAGAAAGGTATCCAAAAGTATACCTAATTTACTTACTCAAAAGAAATGAAACCACATCAAATCTATGTACACGAGCCTCAAATATAGTAGCCAACTCCATCTCCTGCTAATGAATCTCTGTAATTACTATATCTATAATTACTCCAACTCCATCTCCTGCTAATGAATGGTTGTAATGGGCATTACATCTACAACATGAAAAATGACAATAAACCTCAAACCAAAAAACATATGGAAACAAATTAGGGTTTCAAACAGAAATCATTTCAAGAATTCTATGAATTTACACAAATCATGAAAGCCTAATCAATTTACACAAAACAACATCATAAAGAAAATTACATAACTCAAGATTTAACCATCACATCATTTTGGAATTTTAACATGAAGTAAATAAGAGAAATAAGCATCCAGAACAAAAATTTCAGATCAAATAGATAAGTTTATGTGCCTCAAACACAAGAAATAACGTCACTTTTATGCTGTCAAGCAAATGACCTAATTTAGGGCAAAATAAAGTCGGATTGAAAATTTTGTATCACACAGATTAACCGTTGGATTGACCTGAAATTTTGACACAAGATAGAAGAAGCATTATTCATTGTATGTAAAAATTTTAGGTCGATCTAAGAACAGAAAGATGTCCATCCATCACAAACACGTCACTTGATTCAACTTCAAAAACTTCCAAAAACATAAATTGCTACTTTCACACAATTTTCCTACACTAAGGTTTAGCAAATAATCCAAAATGAGGGAAATCTCTAATATTTGATGTTAGGCCAAGGTTTCTTATCAAGTTCATCATGCATATCTGTGATTTAAAATTTCTTCATTTTTTGATGAACAAGTTACAAGTGCTTTAAAATTGCACCGTCTTAATATTGTACCAACACCTGCTTTCCATTTTTAATGAGTTGCCTTATAAAAACAATCTCCAGTAGCTGCACTGCTGCAGTCCCATAATTATTTCCTACACCAATAAATATTAGAATATCTGTCAACATGTATGGATATATAAATATTAATTAAAGGAAAGATACTTAATCAGGAACTTAATTAACTCAATTGTCCACAAAATACTATAATGTATGGGCAATCTTTCATATCTATATTGTTAGCAAAAAATAGTTATGAAGTATGAACTTTAAACACAACCTAAAACTGTATAACTATATGAATATATAATTTCTCCTTTCATGTACAAAAAGAGGAGAAATACATTAAATCAACAAAAATATCAATCAATGCATTGATGTTACTGACTTATTGAAAAATGAACTAAAAATTCTGCTTATATATATATATTGATCAGCTGACTCATTTCTTATCCACCAAAATAAAAAATTTAAAATTACAAAGACTTAATTAGAACTTGAAAATATCTTTATTTAATTCTTTTATTTTCAACCACCCATTTTTTTTAATAATCCCTTCTTTAATTAATTAATTATCACAAGACACAAGATAACATCAACCAAGTAGCTAGCCTAGATACACCCGTGACTAACACCTAAGTTGATCGATCATCAGAGATTCAGAGAGAGAGAGAGAGAGAGAGCGATAATAGAGAGATGTTGGAAGGAAAGGCAGTTGTGAGGGAGGCGGACATGGGCGAAGAGATGCAGTGTCATGTCCGTCTAAAATCTCTTTAAAAAAATATTAAGAGGTTCATTTTAAGCTATGAAGTTGATTCTCAGGCATGGCAGATCAGATCAGCTGCATCAGCATGGCAAAAAATAATTAAATAAATTAGTAAAATTACCTCAACTGTCGGCAACGGCAGATCGGCGGAGAGATACAGCTCCTTCTCTAGGGTTGTCCAATCTGGGAAGAAATGAGAAACCTAGCAGTTGGAGAAGATGAGGTTTTTAGTTAGGGTTTGTTTGTTAAAAAAAAGGTAGCAGGGAAGAGGAAAGGAAAGTAGATCAATTTGATCAGATCGGAGAGAGAGAGAGAGGCGGAGAGCTTACAGAAAAAAGTGACCGACGACAAAGGGAGAGAAGTCGACGGGGGAGCACCGGAGTAGAGCCATCTTCTCTGTTTCCTCCTAGGGCAGCGGCAGAACTTAAGAATCTGTTTTTCTAAAACCTAATCTCTAGTAAACTTAAACTATTTATATCATTACCGGCTATGTTTTTCTTAAGTAGTTAAACCTAATTTCTAATAAACTTAAACCTAATTACGGGTCACGGGTTATCCGCGGGTTTAGGCGGGTTGACCCGTTTGATAACGGGTTAGAAAAGCCTAACCCTAACCCTATCCGTTTAACTAACGAGTCGAATTAGAGTAGGGTCAAGCGGGTCGGGTTAGGGTAGGGTTGGCGGGTCACGGGTCAAATTGCCACCTCTAAAAGTGCCCAACACCGTGCCATGGCATGTGCCAAAGTGCCACTGCACATTGCCAACAATGTGCCAATTATGTGTGTTAGGTCCATGAGTTCACTCATGTCATATTTGTCGAATTTCGTGTCAAAGGTAAACTCAAGATGGTCAATGTAACTTGAGTTAGAGTTAGTGAGTCATTCGGTTCGTTGCGAAGCAAAGACTCCAAGAAGCTCAACTCACCACCGGAACTCATNCCATCACAGTGCCAATCAATGTGTCAAAGTGCACAATACCGTGCCATGGCCTGTGCCAAAGTACCCTTGCATATTGTCATCAATGTGCCAAGCAACGTGCCAAAGTGCCCAACAACGTGACATGACATGTGCTAAAACCTTTCACATTGCCACATATACATGCCAATGTCCCATCACAGTGCCAATCAATGTGTCAAAGTGCCCAGCACCGTTCCATGGCATGTGCCAAAGTGCTCTTGCACACTGCAAGGTGACGGGATCACCCGCCCACCGTCAAAATTTTTTTCCATAAAATGTATATTTAATTAAATATGATGTCGAACGCCTGATAGTAGTGCATGCCTCTAGTATATATTGATCACAACTAATAGCATATTAGTAAATTTTTTTCTGTAACCAAATAAGTAAAATAATGGTTTCATTTTTCAACAAAAATAAATTTCGTTGGAAACACCAGTTTTTAAGACAGTTATTTGAGACAGATACCAGATTTGCAAATGATATTTGATTATTTGCGACGTAAATAAACGTCGCTAATACTGTAAGAGATTATTTGCGATAGTACTTAGTGTCGCAAATAAGAGATTACTTGCAGCGTATATAACCGTCGCCAATATTAAGTTATCTACGACGGAAACGTGCGTCGCAAATGATATTTGATTATTTGCGACTCAAATAAACGTCGCTAATACTTAAAATATTATTTGCGACAGTACTTAGCGTCGCAAATAATAATTACAATATTTATTTTTATTTAAAATTTAAAGTTGTACTATATGCGACGTTAAAGAACGTCGCAAATGATAAACGCATTCTCTGCTACCTTTCTCTTGCGACGTCAGTATTCGTCGCAAATGCGTTCGTCGCAAAAGAAGTGATCTGTTGTAGTGATGGGCTGCCATTTGATTGTCACTAATAAGATAACATTAATATTAACTGTAACTTTTACTTTTAGAGGGTGTTTGCAACCACTTAAGAAGTTGCTAGTCAAAAAATAAAAAAGTTTGTATGGTAACACTTTCAGGAAGTGACTTCAAGAAGCAAAAAATTTGCTTCTATTGGAAGCAAAAAAATTTTGCTTCTTGCTTCTCACAGAAGTAACTTTTCACACTCTTATATTATTTTTATTGTTGTTATTTTTTCTCCTCATTCTCTCTCACCATTTCTTCTTCGTAGCAACTAAAAATTTTCATCTTACTTTTATCGGTGATGATCATGACCATTACCATGATGATGATGGATGATAATTGTGGTGATGATGATGGACGATGGTGGTAGTGGTGTTGATGATGATGATGAAGGTAGTGGTGATAATGATGGTGATGATGGATGATGATGATGATGATGATGATGATGATGATGATGGTGGTAGTGATGGTGATAGTGATGATGATGATGATAATGATGATGATGATGATGATGGTGGTGGATGATGGAAGATGATAGTGGTAGTAGTGATGATAATGTTGATAAAATGGGGATGGATGATAGAAATATAACACAACATAAATGATAGTATAAATTATATAAATCAATTATTATTATTATTATTATTATTATTTTGTTGTTATTGTTGTTATTGTTATAACAATAAACAACAAAAATAATAGTTCAACCTCTTTCATTTTTAGTTCAACCTCTCTCATTTTGACTTCTGATCATGTTACATTGCCATATTGACTTATTGATTTTTCAACTTATAAGTTAGTAGTTTACCATATAAGCTTCTCATAATTTTTGACTTCTCAGAAGTACTTCTACTTTTTTTAGAAGCAGAAGTACTTCTGCTTTTGGTTGCCAAACGCCCTCTTAAAATACCGAAATACTCCTAGTTTTCTCTAAACTCGATCGAGAGAAGACATTTTATTTTCGGGTCGTTTGTTTTTCTAAGAGATTTTGAGAATTCAAAACATCATATTTTAGACTCTAAAGTTCAGCTCAAAACGTGATTTTAAGTTTGAAAAGAAAGAAAAGGAAGGGGAGCTAGCAGCCACTTAAGTTTGAAGAACACGACACTAAGAAACCACTAATTAATTACAGATTTCGTTTGGTATTATTTCAAGTTAAATACTTAAAATTTTTGTAACGCCCCAGTCTCGAAAACTCAAAATCTCTAAGAAATTGAGTCGTATCTCGAGGCGTTAAGCTTACTACACGAGGTGACTAATGAGTACTAAATAAACCTAAACTAGGTTTTATGAACCTACATCAGAGTTAAGCTAATCTAGTTCGTCAGAACTTTAATCACCTCTAAATATGGCTGGGCCCAACGAAATTTTCGCCAGAGTTTCCCCTGTATTTTCAGGGTCTGAAACCTGTTATAAACCTGTAGAAGAGATGATTTATCCATAAATAACATTTCTATATCAATTTCATTCATCCATATCATCTCATCATATCCAATCAACCGTATTCTCCAATATAGACTACCTAGTCATCCACTAGGCTGAATCCAAACCATAATTCTAAAACGATCTCTCGCTTGATAAAATAATACATATATAAAATTTGTTAAGTGATACTAAATATACATAAGTGTGCTTGTTTTACATTATATAGTTCAAAAGAATATATATACAAAGCAAGGAAAATAACTGTATCATAACTGAATAATAACAACATCTCAAGTATAATAAACCTGAGGTGGATACTCTCCCTATACCTGCCTCCTCGATTTACTTAACATCCAATCATCCACTGTCTCCTCGATTTCCTGAGCAAAAAGCCCAGTGAGAACTTATAATACTAACAGGTAGTCACTAATATGAATTTAAGACAATGCAGGTTTTAAAGAAAACCGAGAAATCATAATACAGTAATGTAAAAGCATTTGGTACCTTTACTACAACATAAACCGATAACCATTCACTTACCCATACAAGTATAGATAAACTAACAACATCTCACCATCATAATATTGCGTAGTGTAATCATCTTAGAGTGAAGAGGCTACGACTAGATGTTTCAGCTCCTAGTCAGTGAGCAAAATCGTGTTCCAACTTAACCGATGTGGAACCCCATCGTTAATTCCTGATTTCCGACCGAGCGACTGATTTATCGGTTTTTGTGAGAAGCACGCTGGCTCATGATTTGGGTTCAGGTGGACCCTTGACCATAATTTGCCGATGTAGCCGTTGTCGCGGTGGTCAGCCGTTTGACTTGTGCAGACATCTTAATGATCATTAAAATAATCCAGGAGTTGTCACGCTCCTCAAGTCTTCGCCTAATCTAGGCAGCATATAACCTCGACATTTCTAGAATCATACACGTACCTATCCAAACAAGGCTTTCCAAAAAGAGAAATAGAATAACCTAGATTTCAATAGTTTTCCTATATCATGAGAGTCCCATTCCTGTCATGAGACAGGAAAACATAATGAAAATACGGAACAAATCATTGTTTTTAGGAAAACTTCAATGATTTGCTCGTGTAGGCATTACAAATCCATTTTCGGATTACCTAAAAATATATATTATAATAGTATAAGTTTTAGTAGTAGAAAATACCTTTTTCCTACAAAAACTAACAACCATGTACATGTTGTGATCTCCCAACTAATATTATTCCGGGGAAAGCCGGTAATATAATCCGGGGAAAGCCGGGTAATCGGGGGAAAGCCCGTAATATAATCCGGGGAAAGCCGGTAATAATCCTAGCCGGGGGAAAGCCCAGCATAACATATATAGTATATATTCCGGGGGAAAGCCCGTACCTAGGGAATCACCAACACATACCCAACAACTGGGAACCTCCATCCCACACATCATCTTAAAACAACTACTTCTCCCAACATATGGAAGGAAGTAAAATATATATCTATATATTATAAGAACCCCAAAATCCGTTTGGTTTTGGAAATATGCCCATCCCTAAAGCTCGATAACGATTAAATCTCAATTCTTTTGAAATTATAGTTTATTTAACTATAAGTAAGAAAAGAATCATCCATATATTTATATATGTATATAACTCATTCATATATATATAATTATTAGAATCTAGTTATTTTAAAAATAACTATTACTGTTTTACATTACTATGTAAAACTATACTTTGGGAAAATCATTTTCACGTCAATAAGACATCACAAATAAATCATGCATGCTTTGCAAAATAATTACACTTGATTTATAAATCTAAACCCTGTCAAAAGCATTGAAAGCACTTTAATGGCTATAAGAAAGTATTTATAAGTTCCTACCTCAAATCCCGCAAGGCTCTCTTTACCGCACTAATTTCCTCCAATTAGTGTACTGGTATTAGTACACACTCCCAACTGAAAACAACACATTTAATCACTTTCAAAACTCAATTCGATACATACTAATTCTATGTAGAATAGTCTAGGCATCTAAATTCTAACCTAAACAGTCACTACGAGGGTCCAGGTCCTTATCAAATTAAATAAGGGCTTTAGGACTACAGCCCAATTTGCTCTAAATATCCTTCTCAATTAATATAGACCTCCGAATCTACAATTTAACCTAAAATAATAATTTTGGGTCTAAATCCACCTTCCCAATTATCAATTCCATCAACTAAGGGTTTGAAAGGCCTAATCAAATCTTAAACTATCAACAAAATTAACCCTAAAATTGAAAACTAAGATTAACAACATAAAATATCTAATTAAAATTAAATACGGAGCTAGGGTTTCAAATTATACCTCGATCCACAAATTAAATGGTGCCTACGATTTCCACCCGTCGGACCGTCGTCAACAAAAAAATTCTTCTTCTCTCTCCTTCTCCTCCTCTCTCTCTCTCTCCTCTCTCCTTCTCTTCCTCCTTCCCTTTCTTTCTTTCCCTTTCTCTCTCTCCTTCCCTTTCTTTCTTTCCCTTTCTCTCTCTCCTTCCCTTTCTTTCTTTCTCTCTGACGTCCCAAATCTCTCAACAGAGAGATTTCTCTTTCTCTCCTTTATATCTAAAAAGGGCGGTGGGTTAAAAAGAAAGGTTTGATATACATAAGGGTTATGCTACGGTGTAGCTCATGCATACACCTTATGTGTATACCCTAGAATAATTTATAAAATTACTCATAAATACATCACCCAATACATACCAATACATATATATAGTATATATACACAATTAAATAATATTTAATGGTCAAAATCAAAGTCAAAATCGCGGGTACCGGTCAAAATCGCGTCAAACCTATCACCATGGTCAAACTCGTGTTCCGGACCTCGATTTGGGATCAATTAGTGTCCGATTTTCGCACATGAATAGTCAAAATTCGATAACTTTTCGAGATCTGCCTATTCGTACGGTTCGATTCTTTAAATTACCCTCCAATCGAAAATTCATTTATTTAATTTCAAGTTTAATTATTTAAACACTAAGCTTAATTATTTTAATAATTAATTGGTTTCGCGGTCAAATCGTTGGATTAGACTCTAACTGGCTCGGAAAGACGATGACTGGTCAGCTAAATTATTTTGGGTCGCTACAATTTTATTTAGTGACGTGAAACACGTGTGACCATTGGGTCTATCACGTGTGGATTTGCTCTGATACTATATTGAATTTGTGGGTATCTAACTTAAAACCAATTGACAATCAGTGAAGTATCCCATGATCATTAAATATTGGGTTGAAAGGCTTCTCCTGGAGGACTATTATCAACATTTCGAAAATGAACTCAAACATATATAACTCAAGTAGTTTTGTCATATTTAATTCTTAGCTCTAAATAGAGCTGAACTCAGGTGGACTTTAGATCTCGAATCGAGAAAAAAAAAAAAAAACTCTTCGTTGGTGGCGGTCTTCTTTGTATGGCTCCCCTATAGTCCGCGAGGTCTATGACCCTAAAATTTAAATATAAAGAACATGACACCATTAACGTGTCCCCTAAATACAATATGCTACTAATATTTTTACACAACTTTTTACTACTATCACACAATTCGAATTTGTATTGTCAATTTCATACAACCGATAATATAAAATGTTTTTTCGGTTATGTATATCCGACAACACAGTTACAAAATAATTTGGCGGTTCAAAATTACTAATAAATCAATCATTTTATAAAATTTGTACTGTCAGTTCTGAGTTACCGACAAACAACTCGGTCCTGTAGTAAAAAATAGGGTGGCAATATCTGCGAGCAATACAATTATAAGGTATTGTCATTATTATATGGATCACAGAATAGAAGGCAGACTAGCTAGTTATTGCCTTAACGCTTGGAGCACACAGCAGGATCAGCACGCCACTGAATAAGGCACGCGCGCATTGCACTTTTTCTTTTTAGTTAGAACTTAGAACTACTGCTTCTTTCATTCTCATGGTAGCGATATTCCTTCATCGATCATGATGATCTTATTGTCTTCCACATCCATGTTGGCGTCAATGATAATAAATGCTACACAAATTGCTTCCAACTTATTAAGATAGTGATCAAAAAAAAAAAAAAATCTAAAATCAACAAGAGAATCCACACTAGAAAGATGGATTGATTAATACTGATCATTAAACAAAAAAAATTGGATTATTGAGTTTGATGCGGAATGATAGTTTCAGCCTATCAGGTGTGGAACCAGTATCAATTTGAAACTAATTAGCTGCTATAATAGTCTCTATAGCTGATGATCATTCTCAGCCGCGGCCACGATTGTGCACCAACAGCTTTCCTGTTAATCCACAAGTTAATGCAGTATCAGGTATATTCATTTTCTTGATCTGATTGATCCCTTCAACAAATACTACACCCATACCCATATGTAAATGAGGCTCTATATGACAATGAAATGCCCAAGCACCCGGATTATTCGCGATGAATCTTATCGCCGTCCATCCGTAAGGGAAAATCACCACTGTATTTCTCAATGGTGGGTTCTTCAAATTCAAGTTTTTCTCATCTCTTTCCTCTGTGAACTTCCCTTCTCCATAACCTAAAATCCAAAAATCATGCCCATGCAAGTGCCATGGATGTACATCACTCTGACCCTCAGCCAAAATATTTGCATTTTGAAGAATCACGTCGACAGTGCTCCTAAATTCAAACCTATAAACACCATTTCCATAGCTTGAATTAGGGTTTACGGGCGGTTTCATTATATCGTAATCGCGAGGGAAATTCTCCGGCGGGTTTTGTTTATCGAAAGCTTTGCCATCTAGGCCATATTTGAGAGCACCCAGGTAAGGAGTTGGCGGTAAGACTAAGGAGATGTTGTTGAGTGACCATTTGATGATGCCATTGATCTTGTTTTGGGTGTTGAGGAGAAAGATTCGACGGTTGTAACGAGGCGGAGGCCGGGGTACTAATGAGCCTTGTAGGGCAAGAATTTTGTTGGAGAAGGATTTACTAGCATTAAAATCATTCCATGCAGGAGGGATAGGAGGTGGAGAGGTTGGGAGGGAAGATGGAGAGTTGGGTTGGTAGTTTAAGATTGTGAGGCCTGGTGGAGTTTTAGGAAGCCTTCCTCTTACACTTGCTGAGATCCAGTAGTTCTTTGTTGGGTCTTGATCTGTGGTGAATAAGACGGAGTAGCTCTCGCCGGAGTAAATATCGAGGTTGTCGACCGTCACTGGCTCAATGTAGTTCCCATCAGCTTCCACCAAGGTCATCTTGTGATTCTGATGAAATCAAAATCAGAGAAACAAGAAGTCATTTACTCGAGAAAAAGAAAGAAAGAAGTGAAGTTGAAACCACAAACACTAGCGATGCAACTTTTGCCAACGTTTTTTAATCGTTACTAATAGATTTTGCAACGGTTTTAAACCGTCGCTAATGTTTTTTTTTTCCGTAGTGATAGCTTCGCATGATGAGTTTATTCCTACGTATATAAGGTTTAAGGCCATAAATCACCCAATTTTTTGTGAATATTTTAAGGCTGTGTTTGATAGAAAGAAAATGTGTTTCGTAGAAATAGGTTCATTTCTACCACTTCCGCGAAATCAATTCCTTAGGGGGCAAGAAAGCCTATTCTATGAAATTACATTAAAAACTAACTATTAGCCACGCTTTTAAGTAACTGGGCCCCTATTTTCGTAAAATTAAAAATGTAAACAAACGACAGAATTTGTATTATTTCCGCGGAACTAATAACCCATTTCTATGGAATTCTCATTTTCAATGAAAGGATTTGTTGTGCACGTAGAATTTAGATCATCCTCAGGGCCAACTAGTTCTAGACCACGGTCACCAAGGCAGTTGGCAGTCATTTTAGTTCCCCAAATTTGCTTCACCTTGATTATTTTCTTCAAGAAGTATATTATTAATTCGACTTTGCTATTGCCAACCTCATACTTCAGTATTGTACGTCCAATTTTCATTTGAAGGGCAGAGATGAGTTATGTCCGATTGCGACAAATTTTTCGATCTCCATATCAATTTTTCTTCTTAATTTTCATAAATTCCCTTAAGAAAAAGGCATTATTACTCAAAATTTGTTTTCGGCTCTAAAAATCTCAAAGTTATATAATTCTGATCATTTTTGTGAAAAATCAGCCATCAAATGTAGGGCCCCAAAATATTATGTGAGAAATTGCATGAATAAACTTAGGATGTGTTTGATAGCAAGGAAATATGTTCCGCGAAAATAGGTTCATTTCCACCACTTCTGCGGAATTAATTCCTTGGGGGGCCAAGGAAGCCTATTCCACGGAATTACATTAAAAACTAACTATTAGCCACGCTTTTAAGTAATTGGGCCCCCACTTCCATGGAATTAAAAAAGTAAACAAACAGCGGAATTAGTATTGTTTTCGCAGAACTAACCTATTTCCATAGAATTCAAATGCTATCAAACATAGCCTTAATTTGTGGATAATTTTGCTTACCCCAATGGCCAAGTTGAGAGAGGAAAGAGATGTGGCACTTGCAATCCTCAGTCGGTATGTCTTGTTTGGAAGAACCTTGAGTACGTCGGGTGCGCACTGCGCATCTTTCCCAATACTACACGCACCCGACGTGTTGTTAAACTGCGCCGCAAGTGAACAATTGTACTGTCCTCTCCCATTGATCAGAATAGACTTCAAAAAAAAAAAAAAATGTCATCTAAAATCCAGCTATATAGAAGGCAATTGATATTTCAATCCATATTTTTACTAAATCAGCCCACATTTAGACACCATAAATACAAAATAATATGTCAGTTTTATAGAGCTAAGAGCACGATCACAAATAATTTGTCTATGGACTGGTCATTTTGTAAGATCTATATTGATTGATTGGTGGGCTAATTTTTTAAATATATGAAGAAAAAATATTAGGAGTACCTCCAATATGAATTGAGGGATTACTCTTTTTGGACTTTTAAGCCCAAAGCTCATTTGTTATGGGGGCTCTCCTTTGATATTTCTAACTCACAAAAATACACTCCATCACTTCATCTTTCCCACCAATAGCACCTCCACCATGGTGCCTCCACCGCTACCATCGTCTCCATCACCTCCCCAAAAGAGAGATCAATTAATGAAAGAGAGAGAAAGAGGGGGAGAGATCTAAAATTTTCTTCTAGTACCTCCACCACCCACCACCACCATCACTATCCACTGCCATCATCACCACTACCACCGATCGAAAAAAAAAAATTTAGATTTTAAAGAAAAAAAAAATCTTCAACTTCGACCTACAATGGTCCAATTTTTTTTCGTTAAGATCTAATTTTTTTTTTTCAGTTAGTTTTTATTATTTCATGAAGATTGGTGGCGGCGGCTTGAGGTTGGTGTTTTGTTTTTTTCATTTGAGTTTAAGAGAGAGATAGAGATTTCAGAGAGTGGGGGTGGAGGTGCTGTTGGTGGTGGCCATTGTGGCATGATGGTGGAGGTGGTGTTGGTAGAGAAGATGAAGTGGTGGGGTGTATTGTTTTGTGGGGTGGAATTATTGGGAAGATAGCCTCCTAACAAATGGGCTTTGAGCTTAAAGGCCCAAAGAAAATAATCCTTCTATCCATATTGGAGGTCCTAATATCAGCCCCAAAATAAATTAGTTTAAGAGAGAGAAGTGATACAGTACATTCAAGCACGAATTAAGATTAGTATGTACTATACCTGGGGCTCACCAATCCAACGGAAGGGATTGGACTCGAGAGCGACTGCTTGCTCGTGGACGTTTTGATGCCACCAATCACTCAATAATAAGTTGAACTCTCCATCATAATGGAAGGGCTCCTTCAAACCATCTGCGACATCAACTATCAGTGATCCGTACAGGCCAGCCGATCTATGCATCCCGAAGTGCCCATGGTAGAAATATGTTCCCGCCTTACATCATAACAAAACCAGAAAAAATTTAACTTTGTTATTTGTTTCACTAAAAAATGGAATCACAAATACAATTAAACCTCTATAAATGGTTAAATTTATTTATTTATCAGGATTTTTATTAATCAAAATTTATAAATTTAACAAAATTATTATTTTATCGAGGTTCTACTATATATATATGGTAATTATTATTGGGCAATTAAGCTTCCTAATTAACAGCAATTTATGAAAAGATAATATTGTACTTGCAACATAATCCTACAGAAAATTCTACAGAATTGAAAACTAATGGTAGTTTGTATTCACACAATCTCGTGATATGCGTCACATACCCTCGATTTACGTCAAACCCAAAATTATTAATTGTTCTCCATATTTCCAAAACTTAATACCCTATTAATTATGAGAGCGGATATATGGCCCCTTCTAGATAGCCCAATCTTGGCCTCTTCATCCTGACCATTGTTTTCATGTTTTATGAACGGTGGATGTGTTCAACACGTGGCGAGCCAAAACATTGAATTAAGCCGATTTATCTTCTTGGCTTGGCTAAAACTCTTCTTCTCTCCATCACGTCCCTTTTACAGAGACAAAAAAAATTCACCAAAATCACCATGAGCTAGAGAAGAACCAATATCTGGACGGAGCAGCGCCCGGCGGCATGCGTCATGAACGAGATCTGGACGGTGCGGAGCCCAACGCCTGGAATCTAAAAAGCACCTAATTTTCTCTCCCTCACTGGTAGTGGCACTTTGGGTCCTCATCCTTCATCCTCATCTCTCACAGTAGAAGCGAAGAAAAACAAAAGAAGGGTTTTGATTTCTGTTATGAGTGAAATTGAAACTCCCTAAGCAGGAGAACAAAAAGAAGAAAGAAAGTTGGACGATTACACCAGGGAGATTATGGACCTCAAAACCCTTGTTATTTGCACCCTAGAAATGAAAGGCGTTCTCGCAAAGATCAGACTAATCTTGCCCTCACAAACTTTAATTTCCAAACTTTTTTCATTTCCCTCTTTCTCTTCTGCTGGATTCTATTATGATGAGTTTATGCAAAAAAAAAAAAGGTCAAATTTTGAGCTAGGTTTTGTAATTAGTTTAATGGATCGAAGGGATATAATTAGTCGCTCTTTAGTCACTGATGTCCCCTATGAATTAGAGATCTAGAGTGGAATTGCAGGAGATCCATTCGGCATAGGCAACTGAAGAAATTATAGATCAGAAACGTGTAATTTGGAGTAAGTTTTTTTTAGAACTTGAGATTTATATTTGATGGTTCTATAGGTATTGAAGTATTTGGACCCAATTTTATCTACCTAATTGTAGAAATATGACTTATTTGGTGGAAGAATAACTAAGGTGGCGTTTGTTTTTTTGTCTGAATCTGAAATCTGAATCTGAGATTACCTGAGTCATCTGGATCTGAGATCATCTGGATTTGACTTGTTTGAATTTAAGTATGTTTGTTTTTTCATCTGAATTCTTTTAATAAATTATGTCTGACTGACTTTTTGATACTTTTACCCTTATTTATACTATTGTCACATGTCATGCTCTCATCCGATATACCTAATGTGTCGAACTCTTAAGCTAATCCCTCTCGCGTATTCTCTCTAAGAAATGCTTAATTATTTTCGACAAATCTCTCTTATTATAGTAACAAGTTTGTTTAAGAAAAAATTGACTTTCCTTGGAACAAGGTTCACAAGGTATCACGAAAAAAATAGAAGTAAAAATGTAACAAAAAAAAACAAAAACTAAACAAAGTTTATTTAGAAAGAAGTGAAAAAAAAAAGATTAAAAGAACTAGCCCATATGCCTCGCACGGGCATATCAAGACTAGCTTAAAACAAATCATGAGATCCTTTTTACATGGTTGGGGAATTCGGTCATTTAAAAATAAATGGAGGACAAAATTGTAAAAAAGAGTGACTCAACACTCAGATAAACTTTTCAGTACAAAATTTTCACTGACTCAAATCAACCCTTTTTCAGACCTTTTGCTGAGTCAAAATTTGACTCAGACACCCCAAATAAAAAAATAAACAATCTGACATCTGACTCGGGCCCAATTTAGACCCCGAGTCAGATTCAGACATAGTTTTCAGAAAAAAACAAACAAGCTCTAAAATTATAAATAATTATTTTGTATGATTTGGGATCTTGTGTTTCTGATGACTGTAATTTGAAGTTATGTAATCTTTGAAATTGATGGAAATTGTGTATTGTCTAGTTTCAAAGTGTTCTGTTGTGGAAAAAAATATCGGTCGGAGCTCTACCGTAGGACATGGGAGAGAAAATGTGATAGTTGTAGGCTTTAGAATGTTTCAGTATTCAGGAATATGGAACTCCAAGCTCCGGCCAGCGCTTACCATTTTCACAGAGTATTTCAATCCTATGTTCATCCTTGATTAGTTGACTTCTGTTCGACCTTATGTTCTCTGAAGTGTTGGGAATTTTAGAACTAAATAAGCGTTATTCATGTGATTGATTACATGTGTTGTTGGATGTCTGCAAACTTTAGACCAACGGACCCTTGTTATGTACTTTGTTACTACTCCCTATAACAGTTCGAGCTTTAAGAGTAAGTGGTTGTTAACATGGAATTAGAGCTGGAGGTTTCTGGTGACTAGGAGTTTATAGATTCGAGTATCCAGCGTAGTTGAGGGGGAGTTCTGTCGGATGTGTGCTACTCCTTCCCACAGACCTTGTCATTTTCATTGCTACTACTCACTCTAACAGTTTGAGCTTTTAGAGTAAGTGGTTTTCAACAATATGCTAGGTGCATTTTCTTGAAAATGTCCTGTAGTCTGTATTTCAGCAAGAGTTTTTGGTTTCATATTAATACTAGAAATTGTTTACATAGAAGTGTGGTTAATTAAATTAGATTTTTCTATCATTTGTGTGATTTCTATACAGTGAAAAGCAAATGTTCAGATTTCTTCCTTCATGCTACTGAATATCACTTAATTGTCCCGTAAGGTATGCTATCATTATATCATATGCTTTTGATATATATTTGATTCATGTTTTTCTAAATGCTTTTTCATTTTGATAGTCGAGCAATTTTCCTGCTTTCTCTTTGTACTGCTCAGTGCAATCTAGGTGTTCAGAATGCCTCTTTCTAATTGAATAATTTTTTCAGTAATGCATGATTAGTACAATTGCTAATGAGTTNTACCGGCCAATTTTGGGCTTTTACCGGGGGCCACCGACCCCCGCTAAAACACAAATTTCTTGTAGTGTGCTCTGTTCAGTTATCAGTGATTTTTGGGAAAAAAATTTTGTCTGGGAAAAAGGGGTATGATGGAGAAAGGAAAGAGTACTTTTAGCCGAGCCAGGAAGATAATCTGGCTCAATTCTTGCTTTTGGCTCGCCACGTGTCGAGTATATCTACCATCCAAAAAATATAAAGCAATGGTCAAGATGAAGAGGCCAATATTGGGCCATATAGAGGGGGCCATATATCCGCTCTATATTTTTTATGGCCCCCTCTATATGGCCCAATGTTGGCCTCAATTATTCCAAGGAATTTTTTAAAATAAAATCATAGGAATCAATCCAAATACCAAAAACAACCAAATTACAAGTTGAGTGTATGTAAAGTAGCAGTTACCAAGTTCAGAAAAGAAAATAAAGCTAAGAACAACTTTGCATCAATCAACCCCATGTATTTACAATGCAATTATTAAGAAAATTTTACCGAAAAAAGATTAATGAAAATTTTCATTCTTCTATTTAAAAAATAAATAAAAATAACTTAATTTTTTTTAATAAATAGTTTCCATACTTTACACATGATTATGAAAGAAAGATAATTAAGTTAAAATTATAAGCAAATGTTTTCTTTTTTTTTTTAGAGTGAGAAAATTTTAAAAATTATATATATATATATATATTATAATAAAAAAAAAACCCATTTTAATTACCTTATCAACTTTGAATGTATAAACATAGTACTCCCCAGCATTGATAGCGCACTGTGAGATTGATGCAGTTCCATCTGCCCATGGCGTCCCAAACTATAGATATATATTTGGCAGTAGAAGAATTTAATTAGCACTACTGCATGCATGTTAAGAGAGAAACAGAGAGATCTAGAGAGAGAAAGGTCTCTAGAGAGAGAGAAAGAGAAATAGAAAGAGAAGATATTACTAATTATTTAAACATGCATACTTGTTTGATGCCATGCCAGTGAATGACAACACCTTCAGTGCGGAGATTGTTTGTGAGATTAACAGTAATGGTGTCTCCAGCTTTAGCCCTAATTGTAGGACCAGGGAACTGACCATTAATCCCCATCACCACATTTTCTACACAATCTGGTGACCTAAATATATAATCAACTTCCCATTGAAAATTCTTATTCTGATCAAAAGCAGAAGCCAAAGAAATCTCAAACAAATTAGCTGCTGAGAACAAAATTAAAATCAATATGATCATCACTAGACGATCACATGATTTAATCATCATTAAGACGCCAAAGTAGAGAGAAGAAGCAGAAGAAGAAGAAGAAGAAGAACCCAAAATTAATTAAGAATCGATCTCTCTGATGATATGGAACTACTGGTGATCGATTATATATGAGATTATTTCTTTTTATATCAGCCATTTAATTACCTCTCTCTCTCTCTCTCTCTCTCTCTCTCTCTCTCTCTCTCTCTCATCTTTTCACTCTCCTCCTTGCCATTTATGCTTTAATATCCATGGTAGGAGGAGGGGAATAGGAATGTGATTCCATTATTATGATGTTTGGTTGGATCGCTTGTTAAGTTCGGAAATCGTATTCACTTCACAAGAATCACATTTTATGTTCCCATTTGGGGCCTAAATGTCTTAGTGGATTTTAGGCTATACAAATCTACCAATTAATTATTTTAAATGTACATTTTGATAGATTTCAATGCCATTTCATTTGAGCACTGATCACATTATATTTTAGGGGATTTTGTTAACATATATTTGTTTAGTTTCCTAGTCTTGTCCAAATGGCTAGATTTTTGTGAGAATGTTATCTCTACCACATAGATCATCTTCACACAAAAAAAAAAAAACTGCCAATTCTGAAACTTCTAACCCCATAAAAAGTTATCTTTTTCTTATCGTTCAACGTTAATTTTTAATCAATTTTCGATCAATTTTTTTACGAGGCTAAAAGTTTTAGAATTGACTAATTTTTTGTGAAGATGATTTATATGGTAATGATAACATCCTCAAAAAAACTTAGCCCTTAGATCAACTTCATGTAAACTTCATATGAGCCTGTACCTATAGGACTGTAAGCAGATCCATTCTCATAATATATTTATTTCTTTCATCAACCAACTCATTCAGCTATGCGGAGTTCGTAAATTTCTGTGATGAAAAAAAGTAGGTTCTATTCTTATTCCTCTTCTCTTTTATTCCATCATGGTTTAATGAAAAGTTTTACAAATGGTAGGAACATATAAGAGGGGCATTATTAGGTGGCTAGGAAATGACCAAGGGACAACAAGTTAAGGGGTTTTAAGAAAAAGAAGAAAATGGCTAAGGGCCCGATAAAGGATTATAAAAACTAGTAAAATAAATTTGACCAATTAAAAAAAATTAATATATCAAAATGAAAACAATAATAGTCTGTTTGCACAAGGGATTTGGGGGAGGGATTTTGTGGGAACCAGGGATTTGGTGGAAAGAGAAAAATCATGTTATATTTTTCCTCAAAATCCCTGGTCCCCACAAAATCCTTCCCTAAAATCCCTTGTCCAAACAGACTATAAATTTAAAACATGAAAAGACAATCTACCACTCTGGACCAATTGTACTAATGTTCTGCCATTTGGGGCCAAACCTGAATGCAGGTGGTTCTAACTTTCAGGTCCCAAACTTTCTTCTTCTTCTTTTTATTAAATATTACTACACTTGAGGATGTTTGGTTGTGAATCTAATAATAAATATTAGTACGTTGTTATTGGCAGTTTCTCTGTGCCCGTTGGTAGGTGCATTTCCTACGTTCGTTAGTGACGATATTCTTTGCGGTTTTCCTGCGCTTCTCACACGCCCATTGCGTGTATCTACGCCATATATGTAACCTGGGCAATAATCCTCCTAAAAAAAAAAAAAAATTGTCCCCTTAGCCATTTACTAACCATCTAATAACACTGCCCTATAAAAATACGTGTTAATTTTGAGACCCCAATTTGGCCTACATGACCTTTTCTGCTTACACCAACCAAATTCCTTTTTATTAGAGTGGAGTACTTCCAATGAATGAATCTGGTTCTGGGAAATAATTATTTGTAGGAGACCAACTTGGAGGCAGATCCTATAAGCATTGTCGAATAGATACCCAAGTTCAGTTGCCCAGATCTGTTCACCCATCTCTTAACGTTGGTGAACAAAACCCACAATTTTAATTGGAGGTTCTGAATTATGTTATTCCAAACAAAAACAATAAACTTAAATTGCTTTGATATGAACTATCAAAGTTGTGGGTTCTGTTCATCCATGTTAAGAGGTAGGGTAAACCAAATTAGACTCCAAATTCAAGGTTTGCATGTTGCCAAGTAGCAATACTAAGAAAATATGCTGACTGCAACAGATAGAAATCATCAATACAATAGGAATATATAACCCATAAATGGGTCAGAAATAAATACCACAGAAATGCAAAGCAGACTTGCCAGGTGGATTTTGCATGTAAAGACGGCTGAATTCCAAAGTGGATGATCTCATCATCAAGGTCATCCTCTTAAAAAAAAATTATGTAACTCAGAAGTTTCAATCCTTTTCGAAATTGGCTAAAATTTGACAGTAACTAAGTTATTCATTTTAACGAAAATTTTCAATAGATTAGTTTGAAGTTTTAGAAAGGGATAATTTTTTTTTTTTTTGAAGATGATCTATATGCTAAGAAGATCCACCCTCACCAAAATTCAGTTCTTTTATCATCTCCACATAGGCCAAACTACTAAAAAGTCTTATGAAAGTTTCTCTAACAATTAAAATAGAAAGATTATTTTATACAATGTTAGACCATTTTGCAAAGGCTCTCTGAAACTCAGGGATGAAACTGTCAACATTTGAATAAAAAAAATGAAGCATTTTCTATTTTAATGTTGGGAGTTGGGACAAGTATCAGGAAAGATTCCGAATCTAGTTTTCTTGCAAGTGTTAAGTTCAAATTATAATTGACAGTGAACCAAGCTAGTAATTTGTATAGTCAATAATATTCTATAAGCAATACATGTATTTAATTGAGTAATCCTTCTTATAAATTTCAATTTCTTGAATTAGTGTTATAAAAAAAACTTAGAGAGGACATGATTTTATCTAATATGAGATAGAGGGGGTTTTTTATAGGGATAATGGCTAAAACATCCAATATATAACTTTTTTAATCCATTTAATACACAAGATTTTTAATAAGACTGAAATACCTTTTTTAAAGCTTTTTGAATCTGTTTAGTCCTTTTTAAACTTTTCTAAATCTATTTAGTCTATTCCTTCCTTTTTAATATTTCTGTTTTACCCTTATTATATTTCTCAATCACCTTTTTTTATTTTTCAAACTTGTACAGCTGTATGAGAGAAAAATGTAGTTATCTTTTTCGTTTTTAAACTTTAAAATGGTATATCTCTTCAACTAAATAAAATTCAGATTTTGACAAAATTCATATATTTGAAAAGCACTTTTTGAGATCTTTGAAACTAGACCAGTCAAGAATGGTTTTTGAAAAAAAAAATTACGAAATTTATGCAAAAACATTTTTGCATTGATCTACAAAAATATTTTTGCATATGCTAAATCATTATGTGAAATATTTTTGCATAGATCTATGCTAAATCATCTGTGAAACATGATTTTGCATAGTTCTTGCAAAAACATTTTTGCATAATTCATGCAAAAACGTTTTCGCATAGATCTATGTTGAATTTTTTTTCTTCTCTCGTCTATCTCTTTCTGTTCTTTTTCCTCTTCTTTCTCTTTCCTTTCTTTTCTCTCTCTCACGTCCCTCTCTTCTCTCTCTATCCTCTCTTTTCCTTTTTTCCTTTATTTTCTTTCTTTTTCCTTTCTCTTTTTTTTTTCTAATCAGATCTTTCTCCATTTCTCTCTTATTCTCTTCTCTCTATCTCCTATATTTCCCCTCTTCTCTATGCCGATCTCTCTCTCTCTCTCTATCGGTGGTGATGGTGGAGATAGAGGCGGTGATGAGGTGGTTGTGACGATGATTGTGGTTGCGGCAGTAGAAGTCTTTGCAGTGGCTATGGCAGTTGTTGCAGCGAGTACTTGTGTGTGTGTGTGTGAGAGAGAGAGAGATATCGGGTCCTGAGAGATAAATTCTCACAGGAAGGTGCGGTCTGAATCTTTGGAGGATCTCACTTGGAGCATGGTATATACACCAAACCTACTGCTGCTGGAGTTGACGGTCTTCAAGGGGAAGACAACTGACCCATGAAGCATATAAGTTAATAGTAAGCAACAACTATCATGTAACTATTCTCTTCGATTTTTTTTTTTGTTTAAGAAAACCAGCAAATTGGGGCCTTCGTGATATTTAGGTCTGTACTATATGGTCCCAAGCCCCAAATAAAGGACCTACTACCTAGCTTGGTAGATTGCCCCCACCGGTCCAAAATAAACCCTAGCCAACAGATGTTGAAGGTAATAAATTAGTTAAAGGGCAGATCTGTCCAAATTTTATTTTTGAACTAAATAGACTCGTATAAAATTTGCTGGACTAAACAGACTGAATTAAACTCATAATGAATGTATTGGACGATCTCCCTTTTTTATATGAGTTGTCTATGTGCCACGAACTTGTAATGTTGTTGCTCACAACTTAGCTCGTCATGCAATTGTGAGTAGGTCTAGTTTATTTTGGTCTGATGGTTCCATCCCAGATTGTATCTTCAGCTCTGTTGTCAGTAACAGAGCTGCTTTCCTTTCTATCTTTGAATAAAGTGGTTCTTTCCCCTCAAAAAAACATAAGAATTGTTTTTTAGAGTCTTTTAATTTATGGACCCCAAAGTTGCACATCAATTATATTTTGTACCTTGAATTTAAAACAATTTTCATGAACCTTACTTTTTGAAGTTGCTTACAAAAACTACCCTGATTTTTTAAAATTTCACATTTATCCTTTACCTTCACATCTCTCCCTCTCCCCTTCTCCATCACCGATGGGAGTAGATGACCTAGAAAAAATTTCCAGGCCATCTCTCTCACTCCTTTCTCTCTTGCCTCTCTCCCCCTTTCTCTCTCTCACTTCTCTTTCTCTCCCTCCCACTCTATCTCTCTTTCTTCCCCCACCCCCACCCCAACCCAACCCCCATCATCGATGGGAGTAACACCACCACTTTCCCAAGAAAACATCACCAATAACACCTCAAACAAAAAGGAAAAAAAAAGTTGGCCCCCAAATTCATCGTTAACCCATTACTAACCATTTCAATCCTTCAATCTGAACACTACAAACAAATTTCCCTGCTTTAAACAAGCTTCAATTACACGGGTATATGTATACTCAGAAGGAATCCACCCCTATGAATCTGATCTACAGATTTTCGAGGTTTCAAAAAGTTGATCGATATGAATAATTGCACTAGGGTTAGAATAGCTAAAGGCACTGAGTTTAATACATCAAAATGTGATAGAATTAGTCAAGTATTTGAGGTCACCATGCCCAAAACTAGGACATGTGATAAACTATTAATTAGGGCTTTTAACCTTTAATTTTAGCGCAAAAAAACAGGGAAGGAGAGAAAGAGAAGTGAGAGAGAGAAAGGGAAGGAGAGGCAAGAGAGAAAGGGGTGAGAGATCTATTCCCATCCGTAATGGGGGAAGGAGAGAGGGAGAGAGATGAAGGTGGAGGGCAAATGTGGAATTTTAAAAAGTCAGGGTAGTTTTTGTAAGCAACTTCAAAAAGTAAGGTTCATGGAGAGTTGTTTTAAGTTCAAGGTAGGAAATGTAATTGATGTGCAACTTTGGGGTCCATAGGGTAAAAGACTCTAGATATTATACGAGGCATGAGATTAGGAGTATTTACGAGGCCGATGGGTGGTCTAGAAGAGACTCCTACATATTCTATAATTTTACTAACAATAACTCGTATTTTTCAACACAAAACATATCATACATTTTCGTCGCTCGAGCATATGTTAGTTTGCGATCTTGTGCATTCAGTACATGTCGTTATACTATCTGCACATCGTTCACACTTCAAAATACTTTTTTTTTCTTTTTAAATTTTAGTATTGGTGACTGGTCTTATTTTGAATATCTTCGTGAATCCATTTTAAAAATAAATTTTTTATAAATTATACATAAAAAAAATTATGATATTTTTATTTAAATAAAAAATTAAGAATTACTCTCTCGTACATCTTTTTAATCTACGTTTTGTTCGGCATATTAATGACCCGTTCTTGATTTTTCTTTTTTTTCTTTTTTTTTTTTTTTTTTCTTTTTTTTTAGGATCTTGCTTGCATGACAACAAAAAAGCCCTTCCTTAAGGCCCACTCTAAGGGATGATTTTTTGTGAGAATCTTAGTAACTAAAAACGTGTTAAGGTAGAGACGCCCCCGCTCCAGATCCGCGGATCCGCGGATTGGGAGCGAATCCGCCTAAAAACTGCGGATCCCAAATTTTCGGAGCACGGTCCCATTTTCTGCGGAGCGCGATTCATATTTAAATAAGCTGCTTTTTCTGATTCTCATAACCAACCATATAGTCAAAAGAGTTAAACCTCAAAATTTTGAATATTATTTAAAGTTGGCAAGACTCACAAGAAATTTGCTGACCAAACTGACGTAATGAAGGGTCTAATTATTAGTAGTCTTCTATAAATGAAAATTTATAGTAATAATATAGTTTGGTTATATAATTTATTTAATAAATTTATAACATAATTAGAAGAGTTATAGTATGGCAATATGTTTTTTTTATGACATTGCAATATGTATTAATAACGTGGTAATCTCTAGTATATTTTAGCACTATATATATATATATAAAATTATATAGATATATATAGGCGCTCCGAATCTTATGAAATTTTTAATTGGGCGCTCCGACGCTCCCGCTCCACGCTCTAGTGACTTAGGTGAGGATGTTCTCTTCACCTTGTAGATCATCCTCACAAAAAATCAACTCATTCTAAAATTTATAAACCAATCAAAAGTTAATTGAAATCAACGGTGAGGAATAGAGTCAACTTTTGATGAGGTTTGAAATTTTAGAATGGGCTGAGAAAAACATTATCACTAAAAACATAAAATTGGTTAAAAACCCCATAGGGAAAAAATAATTAGTATTTAGTATTTGATATTTTTAAAATACACAAAAGATCTCGTGATCATTTTAAAAAATAGTTGTTTGTCTTTTAAACTTTTAAAAATATTGATTTAGTCCACCGTGAACCATTTTCTATAAGTTAAATTTCCTTTATTACCCTTTTGTAACTGTTTCAACACTTCTGAAACAGTTTAAAAACGAAAATGCTTTTGGTACCGGCTTTACAATCTGTTTATTTATACAGATTGAGGTGGCATCCTCAATCCACTACTCATTGTGATTTGTGTGGTCCCCACAACACATAATGAGTGGTGGATTGAGGGTGTCACCTCAATCTGTATAAATAAACAGATTGAGGACCCAGATTGAGGGCCCGGTCCCTATAGCGTTTTTGGTTTAAAAAATCAATGTAATAACTATAAATTCCTTATTTTTAGGAATTCTAATCATCCCTATCTTCTTCATAATTGTGGATAAGTTATTACAAATTTTTATACTGATTTACACGCGTATGATTATTACCCACGTGATATGAATCTCAGTACCTAATTTTAATATTTTTAGAATTTCGATGACATCCAAAGAGTCCATCTAGTTTTAATATATAATTTTACAAAATTAAGAAAAATTAGAAATTGTAGTCAAAGAATATTTTGTTCGGTTAAGAGAATATGAGAGAAAAAATAGGAATTGTAGTGAAAAATATTTAGTTTGGTTATAAAATAAAGGTATTATTGTCACTTACAATGCAAACGTTCGACTAACTACCATTTAGGATGAAACACATATTTTAAAATTGTCAAATACTAAACACTAATTAATTACTATATAATGGTCTAAACTCCAATTTTCTGCACTAAAAATCAGGCCTTCGAGTAGACTAAAGGACTTGGTGTCGATACATTCCTTCGAGTAGACTAAAGAACTTGGTGTCGATACATTGACACCTTTTTTGGTATCACGATACCAAAATCCTTTTGTTGACAAGTCAAAATTTTTTGTTATTAGTATAGATTTTGGACTTTGACTTCAAGGCTTCCATGCCTAGTAGCCAAGACTAAAAAAAATATGCTTGACTGCAACATGCAGAAATCATCAATCCAAAGAGAATATACAACCCATGAACGTCTAAATCAAAGAAAAAAAAACCCATAAATCACCCCGGATCACGGGAACCAGAACTTGGAACCAAAAATAAGACCGCCTTCTATTATGTTAGAATGAGTTCAAGGCAGGATTCCAGAACTAGTTTTGATTTCTTGCAAATGTTATGTTCAAAGAGAGATGAAATGAAATGAAACAGAACAAATAAACCAACAAGATCGATCCACATTTGGAAACTAATATGCTAATACAATTACAGATTGCAGAATAGTTGAGAAGTGTTTTTAGTTCAGAACTTTTTTACACATAATAGTGGGTTACTACATTTATCGCCAAACCCAATACATTATAAGAAAATATACCTCCCATCCATTTCAAAGTTAAAAAAAAAAACCAATTTAACATGGGGTACAGTTGTTATCCGCTGCATAACCGATCTTTCATGAGCAGTTTGTATCATATGTCGCCAGTCCCTGCAACTCTGGACCTTCCAGTCGAGGGTTGTTCTCGAAGCTACACCATGATTAAGGGGGAAAAAAAACAGTTAACTTTGGCGGCATTTCCTAATACCAGATACAGCCCAGTAAATTGGCAAGATAAATTAGAATTCAATAGTGTACAGAAATTTGATTTATGTCTACCTGTTTCAAAGGTCAAACCAGTAGATAGATGTGGTAAAACACCTAAACTGGTTCCATGTTGACGCGTGACACTAACAAGCATTTGAACCGTCGAAAACCCCAAAGAGTAAAGACCAAGACCAAATGCCCAATTCTCGTCACTCAAGATCAAGTGTAGGATACGGTGTCTAGAAAAAAAATATTTGACTAACTAGACATGGAAATCAAGACTGAATTTCTAACAGAAAATCCTAGGATATTGTGGTTGAGCCATAAGAGATCTAAGGTTGAGGTCAAGGGCAAGACGATAAAGCCTAAAAAATCCACACGCAACTAGGGGTGTCAAAAATTTTGGTACAGTTCGGTTATTAATTACCCAAAATCGCAACCCTATTAAAAAAGTCGATTCGGGGTCCCATTCAAGAATTCAGGCAGATGGAACTAGAACCACAAAATAGGTTCCGATTCTAATTGTTTTTTTAGTCCAATCGGTTCTCTAGTACTTCAACACCAATTCTCAGGTACTTATTTCCTATAAGAAATAAGTCAAAATCAATAATTGTAAACTGCTTCACTGGTTATGTCTGATACAAAAGTACCTAGAACAAAAGTCAACTAGAACATTGAAGGTTAGACTTTCCAATAACAAAACTGAGAAGCTGTTCCAGTTCTGTTCGATTCTCGGGTCCCCTTAGAAATTCATTACCTCCTCCATCCTCCACATGGAAGACCTCCTATTTCTTTTACATTTGACAATTCGCCACCTCAAATAGCGGCACTGGGTGCGACAACAAACCCTTAATAAATAACTCTAATAGATTCTCTCTCTCTCTAAAATCCCTCCATGAACTCCCCCATCATAGAACAGCCGGCCTCTTTCTCTCCTTATTCCTTCATTCACCCTTGATCTTTCTAAAACTCCTCCTAAAACCTTCCTCCATGTGTTATAAAGGCTATATTTGATTTCAATATTTCTTTCTACAGTAAGTTTTGCCCTCATAAAAAAAAAAAAAAAATCTTCCTACAGTTATTTTTTGAAGTATTTTTCTTTGGGATGGTTCTGCTTAGCAAGGGTAAACAACGATAGTACCAAATGGAAGTAGAGTTAGCAATAGATCCTATCACCTTTTCCAAATGAGAACCACGATCCGCTTTTCTTATAAGTTACTTAGATTGAAGAAGTTCACAACAGTGTTTAAAATTTAAAATTTAGTAGATGAAATTTTCTCCTTTTCGCATGACAGGTCATGTTTATGTATCATATAAACTGAATTTGACCCGTTCAAAGCCGTTGCATATAATAAATGGGGCCTCAAGGTCAAACCTGACCATCAATAATTGTGTAAGTAAGCCTGAATGCCAAAACCTAGGTTGATTTGACTTGAAATGCTAGTAAAACACCCAGAGAAACAAACTAGGCAAAACATAGGTTTAATCATACATATAAATTAAAAGATTGGTCAGAAGTTCCCCATAGAATCAGCACTGAGTAGCTAAAATTGAATCAAACTTAGGGAACTGCCCTAAATAGAGATTGGAGTCACAATATCATGTGTGTGACTTGAATCAAACTTGAGGAAAAAAATTTCACTTGAAAATAAGACCAGTTATAATTGATGGTTAAAATTTTAAAACGATAAGCGTGTAAAAGATGAGGGTTTCAATATGGGCGAAGTGGTTAGACTATGACAGACAAAACCAAAATAACTAAATTGGTAACTAGGAATAGCCCCATGAGAGATAAAACAAGGGCCTTGAGATAGTGGAGGCATATATACAAAGATGACCAGCATAGCATCACTAGGTAGTGCTTTGCAAATAAGAACTAACAAAAGTTGACAGGGCTACAAGGAGAAAACCTACAAGCCCACATGCCTTCAGAAAAGATACAGCTATAACAAAAGTTAAATGGAAACTAGCACCTTTATTTGCATACAGCCTACAGGTATAATAATGATTAATGATGATGATAACAGTGAAAGTTGTGAAATTCCGTGTTTTATTAACATATGATTATTAAGAATTCAGAATATTGAATTTCATCTTGATAAGATTACCTAACCAACTGATAAGCATTGACAAACCTACAAACTCTAGTTAATTACCTAACAGCTGGTACTTTAGACTAAATCTTCTGAATCTTATAGAAAATAAAATAGATGGGCATAATAATCTTGAAACGAACATGCCTTAGTCAGTGTCATGGCACTAACAATAGAAATGAACACAATGTGTCCACAAAATGACAGTTTTAAGATTTGAACATACTAGAGCACTAAAAAGAAAGCAGAAAAGCTTTTTTGCATTTTAAAGGAGTGCAGGATCACTTGAGAAAAAGATAGAAATAGATGAAACTTACTTGTTCAAGGGGATGTGCTCAAAAGGTCCAGTAGTAGGAATTGTTCCACACAAGTTGTTGTTTGAGACATCCCTGGAAGCAGGTCAGGATCTCATGCAGTTAGTGTGCGTATTATGAACGACAATTGCTAGTCCAAAAACTAAAAAAAATGGTATAAACTACTCATAAATGAACAGAATATAACAATTCTAGTACTTACACAACTTTAAGGCTTGAAATGCTAACAAGCTCCCTTGGTATTTGCCCAGTCAAATGATTATCATTGAGTCGTCTGCCAATAAAGTACAAATTAGATATCACGAGCAACAAGAAGGAAAAGACTTACGCACAGAAGATCAGAAAAAATAATAATAATAATAAAAGGAAAAAAAAAAGGTAAACCTCTAAGGAGCCCAAAGAAAGTCCTACACTATAAACTTAGTAAGATATCTAATGATTCACCTGGTAGTTGTTGCTACCATAATTTCACACTAACTTCGCACGCTCACTTCAGGGCCCTCTGGCCCTGAATTACTCTCTTGAATCAGGTCAAGAAGGGAGTTCAAAACCTAAAAATTTTTTTGAGACGGTTCAAAACCTAACTATTAAGCTCTTGATCCAAAGAATACAGCTTTTGGTAGCGAAAGCTGAAGCCCAATTTAGTCAGATATGAAAACAGAGCACAACCATGAAACTCAGACTTACAAGAATACTAGAGATTTCAGCTTCCCTAACGCAGGAGGAATGATCCCAGAAATGTTGTTGTTATACAAGTCCAAGCTGATTAGGCTCTTCAAGTTTCCAAGCTCAACAGGAATCTTCCCCTGGATATTGTTCTTGTAAAGCTCTCTGCGTCAAACAAATGAAATAACTAATAAGAAACTAAACTTCATGCTTGATTCAAACAAATGAAATTTAACTTTAACCGCAATCGTAACCAACATCAGGTTCATTTTCGTGTTAAAGCCTATGCATAGACTTCCAATTTATTGTGGAAGACCACTTGTTAGAGTGGTTGGAAACATGGTTGTCCAAAGTGTAGGTCTTGGTACCGAATCCCACAAAGGGGATTCATCTTTAATTTAAGTCCAATTCAAAAAATAAAAATAAAAATTTATTGCCAGACCAACTAAGATCAAATGGCAAGGCGTACAAGTAAAGCAACAAAAAAATATAAGAAAGAACTAGCACATAATACTTGTGGAAGCAATAATGGGAAAGTGTAAGAAATAAGTCAAGAACATACAAATATTGTAGATGTTCCAGTTTCCCAAGTTCAGATACAAGATGGCCAGATAGGTTTGAGTTGCCTAGGTCCCTGAAGAAAGCATCAAAACATGGTTAGTAGAACATCAATGATATTCCTCATCTATGCAATCTTTAAAAAACAAAATAAGAAAGGAAGAAAGAAAAGAATGATAAAATATCAAGAAAACAAATACTATCTAACCACTGTATAAGCTCCAAACAAGTTTAAAACCAACCTAGGCATCCATCATTGATAACAAATAAATTGCCCCTATTTTTGAAAAAGAAAAAAATTAATTTCAAGAAAACATTAAAAAAAAATGGCAATACTATTCTAGATGGATGGAAACCAAATAACTTTGTTTCAGATATTCTACTTTGGTAACTACTTAAGCAGCAGAAAGATTCAGTCTCTTTTGCCACTTCAGATTCAGTGAAATCCATTAGAAAAAGGTGCAACAGATCTCTTCATCACTTTAAAGTAGGCACAAAATTCATTACTGTTAGTGCCAGTTTACTGGCTATAAGAATGTGGGCTTTGAACTTTTGATTAAATATCAAAAAGTTAGCAACTAAATCATAACCATGGTCTAAATTACTAATTATAGTCTTAGAATAGGTTGTACCGAAATAAAAGTTTTATTTCTTCGATCGATCGTGCGATACTTTTTTGTTATCATTCGAGATTATGTACAATTAATGAGCCTACTACTTAATCTAATGTAATGAGGTAACCACTGAATCTAATGAGGTGCCAGTTTGCTGGCTATAAGAATGAGGGTTTTGAACTTTTGATTAAATATCAAAAAGTTAGCAACTAAATCATAACCATGGTCTAAATTACTAATTATATCAATATGTATCAAATTATTGCGCTATATCAATATGTATTAAATTTTATAGCGTAATAAGCATTATTTTCTGAATGTTTATGTCATAAGTATGATATACATAAAAATTTATCATCACCACACAATTAACAGTCATTCAGAGTAAGTGCCCTTCTTGGAATCATCGGCATAAACAAAACGATATCTTATTATCATAGTCACATCGGCGCACCCATATAAACCTAGACCTTAAGATACCAAAATACACTTACTGTTTGTTATGGTACTAAACACATACCTATAATCTGCATAGTAAATTACATCAAGTTCAAGTTTTTCCCCCAAGTATCAAACTTTAGCATAAAAGTAAAAGATCATAAGACAAATTAGGGTAGGTATTGAATTTTTATACCAAGGATGTTCAAATTATCCAATCCCTCACTAAGCCAAAAAAATTGCAAAGAAATGATTCTGAAGTTTAAGAACTACCCCACATAATCGTTCTAAATCCTAAAAACCACACAAATTAATTAGATTGCATCAGGAATAGTAACGAGTAGGTATGAAACAGAAACTACACTAGGTTTAGGAACAAATAGATAACATAAACTGTAGCATAAAAAAGAAATGAAGTAAATAGTGAAATTGATGCGAAGAGAGAGGGTAGAGAGAGAAAGTGGTTAGAGAGAGAGAGGGAGAGAGCTCACACTCTGGTAACGCGATTGTCCTGATCGCAGGTGATATGAAACCAGGTACAAGGGTTGACAAGAGTCGGATCCCAGCTCTGAAGTACGTTATCCGGATCGGACAAGCTTCGTCGGAGCGTGTATAGAGCGTCTCCTTCGGAGTTCGCAGATGTAAAAGGAAGTAAAATTAGGGTTAGGGTTAGGATTAGGGTAAGAGAAACGAGCTCCAAGCTTAGGCCCATGGCCATATCGCTTCTACTGAAGATCTCTGTTAGGGTTTTTTTTTTTTTTTTTTGGTTAAAAGCCCCTCTATCTCTTCTCTGATTGAGTAATCTCTGTTATAGCTCTGTGTCTTTCTCTGTCTATTTGTGCGTGTTTGTAATAATAAGAGATTTTAGAGAGAGAAAGTAGAGAGAGAAAGAGAGAGAAGGAGATGAGATTATGAGAATGAGATCGGCCTTGGAAATTACAGAGTAAAACATGGGCGGTCTTTTTAAATTGTTTACCATTGACGCTTAGGTGTTAGTCAATGATACTACATCTCCCGTGTTCATTAGTTCGTTAAGCTCTATGGCCCACCAGTATTTGAATACCCAAAAATGATTCTAAGCCATTCGATTACACTATTTCATTATGATTTCATCATAATCATGTTCATATAGCATGGTTTTTTGAAGATCACTCTGTCTTATACCGAGTTGACTCGGTTAACATGGGTAAACCGAGTCATACCGAGTTTGACCAAGTCAAGCCTTGTTTGACCGGGTCTGATTCTTGCAATACCAGTATTCGACGAGTATGGGGCTGTGGGCCGAGCCAGGCATGGTCAAAATGACACAAATCATATCGAGATGACTCGGCCGAGTCAACCAGGTGTCAGTGGTTTTCCATAATTGTGGTCCATGGATGACAAAATCATTGTGTTTCAAGCTTACAGTATAGATCCAACGGCTAAAAATACCTAACACCAATATTGTACGGTTCAGATTTTCTTACATTTGAGTTCCCCATCTCATGATGATGGTTGTCATCCAAAGATTAATGGAGAAATGGGACCATATGAGATGCCGGATGGCAATGTTTTGGTATGGTAACACGCGAGACAGATGTTAATGATTAACATCCAAAAAACCAAAAATCTTCAACTTTCAATATTTGGTTGGTCTTCATTTGTCCGCGTGGATCAAAGTGGGTGAAGACGAAACTGTTCACCATTGAAATGAATTTAATGGAGGGGTCTCTTTCTTGAAGTCTTTCTATGAGTCGCAATTCCAATGCTTTTTTTTTTTTTTTTGAGATCAATCAATTGACCTAATTTTGCCTGCCAAATTTGACTTTCTCTACGACCTTTCTGGCCGTGTGATCCTTGTCGAATTCATTATCGTATGGTCTTGTATGTTTCTTGCATGCAACGGCCTAGATTGAAAATAATAAAAATCTTGCTAAATTCAAAAAAGATGATTAGGGAGAGTGGTTGTTGGATTTTTTTTATTTTTATTGTTTTTATAAAAAAGACTA
Source organism: Macleaya cordata (assembly GCA_002174775.1). Taxonomy (NCBI): domain Eukaryota; kingdom Viridiplantae; phylum Streptophyta; class Magnoliopsida; order Ranunculales; family Papaveraceae; genus Macleaya; species Macleaya cordata. Next base: position 389,769 of record MVGT01001095.1, read on the forward strand.
ATGACTAAATTAAATGACAAAGATACACCTTTGACATTGAGTCCAAATCCTCCGACCCCACTATCTTTTGTCCCTTCCTGTGTCCTGATTTTTCATTGTAGAGCCACATAGAAACGATCTAATGGCTGAGATTTTGTGAAAATATTCTACTCGACCTATAAATCATTCTCCCCAAAAATTAGTCTATTCTAAAACTTCTAACCTTATCAAAAGTTAATTGTAAAATTAGCTGTTAAAATTTATTTTTCTTTTAAGTAATGAACGGTTGATTTTACAATCAACTTTTTATTGAGTTAAAATTTTTAGAATATGCTAATTTTTGTGAAAATGATTTATAGGGTGAGGAGAATATTTTCACAAAATCTCAACCATTAGATTTTCTTTATGTGAACCCCACAATGCAAAGTTAGCATGGGGACTGGGAGGGACAGAGGATATTGGGGCCAAAGGATTTGGACTCATTGACTACTAGTAATAGGCGTGTGAGAAGCGTATATACACTGCCAACATAATATAAAAGAGTTGTCACTACGACTAAGAGAAACCACCAATAATCATGAGCATGCGAATAACAAAGGTCATCACCGATGAATAAAGGGCTCTAACATATTTCATGGGTCAAATTTAATGGCATACGCATACCACAATCAAAAAGATTTGAACCCAATACAGCCCAAGTCATGAGAGCCTAAGAGGCGTGCGGAACCACTGGCCCAAGGACCCATCCTAATTTAACTCTATCTACAAATATAAATTTTTTAGAGAAAACGATTGCTTTAAGCATATGATCAACTAAAAGTTTAAATCAAGAAAAAAAAAAAAAAAAAGTATAGAAATTAAACACATATACGCATGCAATTGACGCCTAGATCTAACGATCCACAAACAATTTTGACCAGCATCTATTTGGCTCTCATGCGGTGAAGCGCGTAGTAGTAGTAGTAGGTAGCATGATCTTTCTTTCTAATAATGATACAGAAGTATTGGGTTTACAATGTGTTGCCTGTAAATCCAGTTTGACCGTTTGCTTGATTGAAAAGGATGGAACATAGGTAGGACAAAGATGGAGCGTGAATTGGTCCTGTACTCCAAACTGTCTGTTCACTATTCAATTTGATCATTACAAAACCTCATTTTAGCTTAACTCGATTGAATTTGTTTTGACTCGGTCATCTCCAAGTTGGACCGAGTCATCGCTTTACTAGAATGGTCAGAAAACGCACACATTAGAAAAGCATTATTGTAAAGTCTTTAATTTTATTTGTAGGAAGAGGGTTTTTTGTAAGATAGATTCATTTGAACCGAAAAAAAAAAAAAAAAAGTTTTCTCAAATCAAATTCAATATCCATGTTTCTTGTGGATTTTGAAGAGGGCTTTTATAACTTAGGGTTGTCAATGCAATTAACAGAGGACCATGGATTATCAATTCCATTTGAAAATTGAAAAAATTTTCTATCCGCTTAGAATTTTTCTTTATGATTAGCAGAGAAAAAACATGTGTATCAAAATGCATAAAATAAAAAATGAGGCGTATTTTTGAGTTGTGAATATAAAGAGGTAGTTTTGTCGATATTGTGAACAAATTAACATTCAAAAGACTTTGGAACGCTTATAATCCAATGTAAAACCTCGTTATAATAATAGAGATTTATATTCAGAATTGCATAATTACCATACCTAATATCAATATGTCGATCCGACTCAAACGAGTTAACTCAGTATTTGACTACCCAAAATGATTCAAAAATGAAAACTAAGAACTAAGATTCTTGTAATGATAATTGAGTACCTTATTTTAGATGGATCAAAAAGAGATGGTCCCTTAAGACGTGTGAGACAACACTGACTCATAAGACACCAAGGTTCAAACCAAACACTGCTTTATTGCTTCATGTGTGGGACCCAACACCCATCCTCCTTTTATTTTGAAAGAGTCAACTTGATTGATAAAACAAGCCAACCAAATCACTGAAAAAAGTGGGACCCACACTGGTCCATGGACAAGCTTAAGAGGAATCCGACCAGCTCCACTAACTCATTATTACAAGAGTAGTTATAATAGATTAGATCTTTCTAGTGGACTTGCTTTGGAATTTGTTCTTTCTTTTCTCTTTTTTTGATTTCATTGCAAAATTTTAAACCCTAGATACCCACTCATAAGGAGTAGTTAAAAGTTTAGACAATTGACTTCTTTGTAAAGGTCTATGGCCACACACAAAATATGCTTTCTTTGGAGAAAGAAGGTTTAAGTAATGGGAAATACTACTTGAACATAAAACTATTTATGTTTGGGTTAAATATAAATAGTGTCGGACTCATATGAGACCGATTCAAGGACTGAAATTTGGTAACTATGTTCTGTTCATCATATAGATCATTTTCACGAAAAATAAGTCAATTATAAAACTTTTAAATTCATCAAAATTTGGATGGAAGTCTTCATCGTTTATTTCTCACCGTTGATTTTCAATCAACTTCAAATCAATTTTTGGTTATGTTATAAGTTTTAGAATGGGCTGATTTTTAGTGAAGATGATCTACATGATGTGGAGAACATACTCACCAAATTTCAGCCTTTAGGTCGGCCTCATGTAGGCTCCACACTGTTTATGTTTAGCCCAAATATAAACAGTTTTATGTTCACATGGCAGTGTCCCTAAGTAATTACTACTATTTTACACCACATACAATCCTCATTTTTAAAGCAAGGAATCTAAACTGCAAACTTGAAGGGACAGTTTTAAAGTGTTCCTCACTTTTTTTATTCCAATTTTGAAACCAACACTGACCACTTAGAGAAGTCATAGAACTTGACTATGGTACATATATTATAACATAGCAGAATATAAAAACATGCATAAAATAAAAAATTAGGAGGGATTTGTGATAAGTAGGTGTCATTTTATTAGAGTGGTAAAATGGTTGGAGGATAGTTATCTGCAACCCGGTTTTATATCTGCTTACGTGTAATTCTACTGATAAAAAAAACTAATATTATTAAGAAAAATAAAATTTAAATACTTAAATATGAAGATATATATGCTCAAAAACTATATCAAATAAATTTAAAAGATGATGATAAGATAGAGGATATTCAAATGCTCTACTCACTATATAATTTTGGAAGAGTTAAGTGTTTCAAAATAGGTTTTTTTTTTTTTTTTTTAAGATTGATTTTTCATGTTTGAAATCATCTTCATCAACGTAGCCTCTGATTTCATGAGGATACAACGGACATCCATAAGTAATTTTATAGTGATTTGAGAATGAGGTTGGTACTGGGCCAGGTTTGTGTTATGGGCTTGAAGTCAGACAGGCCAGGCTTTGTGATTGTCCCAGATGTAAAACACCAGCCCGAAACCCTAAACTTCAGGTTGGGCCTGACCAAACGGTCATAACCAATGGAGAAGGATTATGCCCGTTAGGGCCTTAGGTCTAGCTATGTGTGGTCAATGGATCCAACACTTAATCACCCCCAAAATTTATAGAAGGGAGAGAGAGAGAGAGAGAGAGAGACCTCATATGTAAGATATGGGAAAATTTAAAGGTACCCCTGAAATATTATTGGAAGGCCCCATAATAAAATAAATTCAAATTTAAGGTAGGAGATGCTTACAACTGGGCCTGCCAATAAGATTTTGGAGGGCACCTATAAATAAGATAGAGGGCAGTTGTGGGCCTTGGGGTGGCAGAAGAAAATGAAGAAGAAGAAGATAAAGAAGGGTTAGGGAGGAAGAACAAGAAGAGGAAAAAATAAAAATAAAATAAGAAGGGTACTATTGGATCTACCATGACTATCAATCTATCATACCATATTTATTCCATTTTTTATATATTTATTCTTACGTCTTATTTACACTGACACGTGAGTTCACATGCATATGACTCAAAAGCTGATTTTCTTGTGAGAAGATCGACTTATATAAAAAATTACTTATTTTTAAAACTTCTAACTACTTCAAAAAAACTAGTTATAATTTTAAATGTAAAAAATGAATGGTTTAGAAAGCTTTAAATTTTAATCAATTTTTTATAGTATTAAATTCAGAATGATGTTATTTTTTATGAATATCATATTCATATTATGAGGAGATCGTCCCACAAAAAAACTAACACTTAAATATGTTCATATCTATGTAGGCCCAGAGGATAGTGTTAATAGAGTGTAAGAATAAGTACAGAAAAAGTAGAGTAAACGGCATAATTACTAATTAGTGTAGATCATAAAAGTTAGCCCTTGGACTGGGCCAGATTTTACAACTCGAATTGTTGTGTGTTGCCCAAGACCTTAGACTTAAAAAACATTGTTTTTTTTTTTGATAAAAGAAAGTATTTATTAAGCTGAAAGAGTATTTATATAGGTAATATCCACATCAAGACAGTCCTTCAGAAATTGAGGAGCAGTATCCCATGAGTTACAAGACTTCGAGGTTCTAGCATACCTGGCAAGAGAGGCTGCAACTTGATTACAAGATCGATTCACATATTTACACAAAGTAGTTAAAACTAGTAAGCAGACGACAAGAGTCTTCTAATATACTTCGGTTGCTCGACTGGTTCGACCGTGAGTTTACTTTCTAAAAGTCACCAATTCGAATCCCCTCAAGGCCACTAGGGGGATTCTTAGGCGGCCGCTTCTTCCACAGGACCCCATAGATTAGTCGAGGTGCATGCAAGTTGGCCCGAACACCAAGGATATTANTCAGGGATTCTTGGCAGCCAAACAAACCAGAGAAACATGAATCCCTGGTCCCCACTGAATCCCTACCTTGGAATCCTCCATCCAAACAAACCATTAATTCAAAAATGTGATTCGTGAGGACGAGAATCGTGAACCTCACCAATGACCTTAAGACAATGTTTAGATGGCGGTAATATAAATTGTATTTTAATTTGAAAATGTGATTCGTGAGGAGGGGAATCGTGAACCTACCTCCTCCCCTTAGGAAAATCGTATTTCTAAAGAATAAAATCTTGCTTTTAAAAACCCAACCAAATTAAATGTGGTTAATTTGATGGTCCCATCACAAGATTTTCAAAGTCATCTCACCACCTGCACTTGAAAAAGCATGTGGATCTATTAAATTTATGGGCATCTAATTCAAAACCAATTAGCAATGAATGAAGTGACCCATGATCATTGTATATTGAATGAGACTATTCTCAACATGATCAACTTCATCTTCCATCTTAATTAATCACATGAAAAATCCTCGAGATTCGCATAAAGATCCAACTATATAATGAATCTTGGATCTGAGATACTCTGGCAACATCCCAATCTATATATAAATTCGTCGCATCTATCACACAAACATTATTGACACCACCTGCACAAAGTATCATTTGTACTGAAATCCATTTATGTCGTCCTTGAATTTCCGGGCTATTAGGGCACACCATAAGCTTTTAGGTTTTGTGTTTTGTTTAGTTTCTTAAATTTGTCCAAATAGTCTGATTTTTGGATATGTATGTTATTTATACTATTTGGATTATATCTAGAGCATTACTAGAGGGACACCAGATTTTGACATCAAAGATTACATCTGATTATTTTATTGATTGAAAACCAATCAGAATAGTTGCTGAAAAAATATTAATTCTATTTCAGCCCTTCATACTACTTTTAAAAAGCAGATGTAATATTTTGGTGTTATTCTAGCAAAACTCGTTGCTGTAAGATTATTTTTAGAGCTTTTAAATTTTAAAATTAGAAAATGATGTAAAAAGCGGTAGGATATCAACGGAATTTCACTCAATTACCGGGTTGCATGTCCTATGACTATTTGTTCAGGCTCATAATTAAAAAAATATAAAATCGGGCTTGTGAAATCAGGACTCTTTAAATTTTGTACCATGTGTCTAACGTCTTTCTTAATTTCTCTAGTGCTGCTATTTGGACCGGCCGTTTTACAAAAGGGATGTCCGACATTTATGTGGCATGGTGGGTCCTACTGCCACATAAGTTGGACACTCCCTCGAAATATTTTTGGGAGAAAAAAGTGGTAGGTTCTACCATATCACATAGGCGTTTGGCATAGGTTTTGTAAAAGCATCCGTTCAAAAAATTTTATTGTAATTTCTCTACCAACCACGTTGACTTGAACCAATTCAAATTGGGATAGGGGAGGATTATAAAAAGGTGCTCGTGTTACACGGTGCTATACATTGTTATCATTAAAAGATTGATAGATTGGATCCATGACATCATTGAGAAGAAGAAAAAACATATATTGGCCGGACCCATGAATTTCTTTATTTTTCTTGCAGTTCATGCCCGTAATGTAATTTGATTTTTTTATGAGGGAGAATTGCCGAACAAGGCCACCGTTGCTAGTAGTAGTAGGTGCGTGAGAAGTGCAAAAATACCATCAAGATTATAAAAGAATCGTCACCACAAACCAACAAAAACCATCAATACTCACGATAGATGTAACGTCCACCCACTTTACAAAGAACCACACTAATGACCTTAAGACAATGTTAGGATGGCGGCAATATAAATTTTATTTTATAGTGTGTTTGGATGTAGAATTCATGTTTTCCTGGGAAACATGAGTCTTTGGAAACATGAATCCCTAGAAATATGAATCATTTGGTTTGTTTGGCAACCATAAAAGAATCCATGGATTCATGAATCCTTGGAAGCTTGAATCCTTTGGTTTGTTTGGTTGCCATTTAAAATCTAAGGAAAATCTCTATTTTGTTGTTTTAATTTTGTGGGGTGTAATCTACATTGAGTTGGGTGCATACATAGTGAATCCTTAGTTTAGAATTCCAACAAATTCTAAGGGGGGAGGTGGGACTCCAAAATAGGGATTTGCTGGAAAACATGTTTCCCTGGGAAACATGTTTTCAGGGATTCTTGGCAGCCAAACAAACCAGAGAAACATGAATCCCTGGTCCCCACTGAATCCCTACCTTGGAATCCTCCATCCAAACAAACCATTA
>MVGT01001095.1:400965-512347 GCA_002174775.1 Macleaya cordata
TGTATGGGGAAGAAGAAGGGGTTTGATCGGTGATGGTTTTCTCTTTGAAAGTGGGATAAAAACTATTTTTTCCAACAGCCCATATCCTAAGGTTTTTAAAATAAAATACTAAATTAATTAAGGACTTTTTTATAATTTTTAAAACTTTAGTTGTAGTCAAACTGGTTTGACCTCAGTTTGACTCACAGCCCTTATCCATATCCATATGGTCTATAACATGCCCCATTGGAGATCTGCTCCTGCTGGCTCAAGTCCTGCCAATATTATTATTATTATTTTTTTTTTGTCTTAGGAGTCAAATGTTCTGCCCTAGATTCTATAACACACATTAGTGAGTAGAGAATCATGCCGTATACTTTGTATTAATACGTATGCGTACAGACAGTATACGTTAATGGTGATAGAGCCGTATTCCACTTGGCTTTCTTGAATGTGCCAAAGCCATCTCCCCTCTCTATTTTTTGGTTTTACGTGTAATATGTTTACTACATGTTTGATATTTTGCCTAAAAGAAGGGATTCAGATTCAGTAATGTAGAAGAACAAAATAAGGGAGATTGTTGATTTTGATTTGAATGACGGAAGCAATGGCGTAATCTGAAAAGGGCCGGCCCATGTTTTTATTACTGTTCAACCATGCCAACAAAATTATATATATTGGAGGGTAACTTTTGTTTGATTGAAAGTTGAGTTTTAATGGCGGATGATAATAATAATAACAGAGAAGCATTGTTGAAGAAGAAGGTGATTTATTAGGGTAAGTGTTAGGGACACCTTAAACAAGCAAAAAAAACATAGAGAATAATGTCTAACGGTTAAAGACTGGTTAAATTCTATATTATTTACAAGATGGGTCCTTTATACCCACGTGTACAAAATTGTCATGTGGGTGTACAAAATTGAATTTCCTAGAAAGTAGACAAAATGAATCCATGGTAGAATTGTGCCGTATGGCACTAACTGTGCCGCCCCTACATATTTTACTATGAAACTTGAACTCCCTCAATCTCTTAAATCCTTACCCCAAACAACCTAAATAAGGGTTTACTATGACACTTGCCCTTATGAGAATTGTCAAGGTTGTAAGAATGATCAACGTAAAGAGATGCAGAGAGGGATACCTGCTAAAGAGTTACTTTATATATGGACTGTAGTATTAAGCTCTGGTAAGTAAGTGATCTCATCATAATGTTACTTGTTCTTCATTTAGTCATTTATTAGAATCATATATTCCAGGCTTGTTTGATGAAAAACTTTAAGAAAAAATAAAAAGACAAAATGTTCATAAATGTGATAACAAATTAATGAAGATTTATTCCATGTACTGATCATTTTTAGCAAATGCCACTGTGATTGTTTGTTAATTCAAAAGGAGAATATACTTAAGATTGAAGAACAATGCAAAGAAAACAAAACAAGGAACTCTCTCTATAAATTTCCGTCCAATGCTCGTAGAGCAAGATGATTCATCAAACAAGCCTGGAAAAGGGGAGGTAGAAATGATGAGAGTAGGAGTAGATGGCATCAGATTATACATTGTAGTGGATCGTATAATTTGACAAGTTACATGCGTATAGCGGATGTGAGGGGACAAAATGAATTAAATTTGTCACGCACAAAATGTGTGGACAACCAACTCATTTCGGGGCTCGGATAAGAAACCTGAGATGTTAACTTTCCAATATAAAAATAACAAAGATTGAAGGGTTTTATGATTTTTCATTTGTTAAACTTTTTTTTTTTTCCTGAAGTTTATATTTAAAATTGATTTTCTTGCTCAAAGAAAATAAATAAATAAATAAAGGGGGAGTTACTTAAGTCTAGAGTCTCCACAAAACAAACGACCCTTAATTCTGGAGTTTGAAGATCATGAGTTTTTACTTTTTTTTGTGAAAATAACAAAAAACAAAAAAAAAAGACATTAGTTAAAAGAATCCAAAGGCAAAAAAATGTAATTTTTCGCCTTTGGAGACTGTCAACTATAAATATTTTTAAAACATATAAAATAGAAAACCACTTAATTGAAATAAGGGTATTTTTGGAAATTGAAAAAGCTAGTCGTCCAATCTCAACAAGGTTTTCTCCATTTACATAGATGTGCTTAACTATAAAGTATACAAATAAGAGAGCGGATCAAGATACACCATTATTCATACATTATCATTCATATATTGTTTAGAGTTTACATAAAGTTGATCTAAGGGATGATATTGGGTAAAGATGTTCTCCTCACCATGTTGATCATCATCAGAAAATATTAGCGTATTTTAGAATTTGTAACTTCATCATCCAATGATTGAAAATCACCAAAAATCAACAGTGATCGGGTATTAAGCTATTCATTTTACCGTAAGTTTCACTAAATAGATGATGGGGTTACAAATTTTAGAATTAATTGGTTTTTTTTTTTTGTGAGAATTATTTGCATGATAAAAAAAATATCCTACTTAAAATCAGCTATTGAATACCTGACAACTTTGGCCCTGCTTGGTATGCAGGAAAAATTTGCAGAATGCAAATTACTACAACTGTGGTAGTAGTAGTTTGAATGGACAAGCAAAGCCATATGTATTCTAACTAGCAAATGAATACCATACCAAGCAGTTGTTTTATCAATTTGACCGAGAATAACCGCAGATGCGAATTTTTACTGCATACCAAGTAGAGCCTTTATGTACGCTGAATGTATAAATAACAATGTATGGAATTAGACTATATGTATAAATAAATAGATAGGAACATATATAAATGATTGTCTATTAATCAAACAAATTAAACAAGTACATTCAGAAAGAATATTATTAAATAATTCGTCTTAGATCCATAAATGGATTTGTCTTATTATCAGTTATTAATTATTTAGTAAATAAATCCTATATTACACAAAAAGTAGGTGGCATTACAAGCCTGGGAAGACCCTCCCCGAGATATCATCATTATTAAAGTTAAAGGTCTCTTGTATCTGCGGGGTCCGAAAGACAAGATTTTTGAAGGGCTTGTTTTTTCTGATTTATGTAGAAATTGGGTGGACATTATGTCCATGTCATGACCCATGTTGGAGTCTAACTTTGTACTTTTTCTCTCTCTTTTTAATAAGATTTCACCCTTTGCCTTTCAAAAAAAAGCTGCAAACAACGATTTTTTTCGGAGTCCAAATCCTCTGGCCACAAATCTCCTGTCCTCTCTCTATCTCCTAGCTAGAATTTAGCCACCTGTCCTCCACTTAAAACCTATTAAATATCCACTAACCAAATATTAACCACAAGTTAACTCTGTTAAGTTTAAACAAAAATTAATTAAAATTAAAAAAAATTATAACTAACGATACAGTAACCACCGTCCCTTCTACTCCATCTTTCCTCCATTAATCCAAAATTTCAAATAAGAAAAAATCTCTTCTTTCTCTTCCATTAATTCAAAAAAAAAAAAATTTATAACTAACGGTACATCAGATTCGGCCATTTGGTTAGACAATCAACGTTTAATTTCAACTCTCATCTAGTCATCATAAAAAAAAAATGATAGTGATGTATCAAATTGAAAGTAATATTTTAGGCAACAAGAGTATTGTTCAATTATACAAAATTGGGATTTAAATAGATCCACCGTATGTTGCATATCTTGTGATTGAATTAATTGTCAATTTTAAGTTAAAAAATAGCCATGATAAGTTTTATAAAATAACCCACTGCATTAATACATCTAAGTCTAACAACAGCATTTTGTCAAACATCTAATGTGCATCGTACACTGTCACTATATATAGATCTAACATTTTCAAACTCCAAATTACAACACATTAATTGAAACATACCAAAAATCTAACAAAACTCATAATTATATTTCAACATCTAAATTACATTTTCAATTCAGCTGCTGACTTTCAATGGAGATGAAGCAATGGTTGGTGGATTTTGGTTGAGCAAATTAGGTACTGCTATGTAGAACTTCAACCCCTTTAATTAATCTAGTTTCTTCAGATTAGAAAAAAAGGAGGAAGAAGAATGAAAGATCTGAAATCCTTTGATTTGAAGCAAATTGGGTACTGCCATTATTTGTTAATGTGTTGTGAAACTCAGATCTGAAATTCTTTGATTTGAAACTAAATGACTGAAAGATCATAGCTGGTTACCGTCTTCGCTAGCTAAGTAATGGAAATTTCGATCACAAAGAGAAAATAATAGAAGAGAAAGAAGAGATTTTTTTCTTATTTTGAATTTTGGATTAATGGAGGAAAGATGAAGTAGAAGGGACGGTGGTTACTGTAACGTTAGTTTATTTTATTTTTTTTAATTTTAATTAATTTTTATTTAAACTTAACAGAGTTAACTTGGGGTTAAGATTTAGTTAGAAGATATTTAATAGGTACCAAGTGGAGGACAGGTGGCTAAATTCTAGCTAGGGGATAGAGAGGGGACATGAGATTTGGGGCCAGAGGATTTGGACTCTTTTTTTTCGTCCCTCCCAATAACATGAGAGGTTGTGATCATGCTATTGCTTCTAGGTTTTTAGCCCTTATAATTAACTATGTTGGAGTTAATGCCTTTTCTTTGTCGGTAGTTAGTAAGTTTTTTTTTTTGTCGTTAGTGACGACGTCTCTTTCTTTGTAATGATGATCCTTTGATGATTTTGACGATGTTTTTGTACTTCATACCCCTATTACTAGCAATTAGTATCTTAACGATCCGACTCAATTGGGTTTCTGTCATCAAAGTATTTTATTAAGAGTTGGGTGATTTATGAGTGTTCATTTTTGTCGTTAATTTCATAAGTTTTAGAATATGATAATTTTTATATGATTAAGAGATGGTTTCATATTGTAACTTGTCCAATTAGCAAGAGCATAAGAAAAAACACTACTAATTAGTGGAAAATGCAGTCCCTAACGAGCGAAGAGAGAGAAAAATTGCCAATCTATAAGTATCAAAAGATCAATAATTGACAACAATGAGTACTCGTATATTCCTAAAGACTGATGATATTGAGAATACTAGGATTCTTTATGAGCCATCCTAGTTTTTTCAAAATCAACAATATGTTATCCTAAGATCATACTATGAGCCATCTTCTTTTATAATAATAAATTAATAAAGTTTTATATTTTTAAAACTACCTTTATAAATTTTTTATTTTAAAATAAACTCTCATAAAAATTTATATTTTCAAAACAATTTTTTCTCTCTATCCATATGATTTTTTTATTTTATTTTCAATTAAGTATTAATTTTATTATAAAATATATAATATTTTATATTAAAATTATAGGATGGCTCATAGCGAGTAATGGTCAAAATTAATTTTGACCAACATGAATTTTACTTAGGATGGCAGATTCTCAATATCATCAGTCATTCCTAAATTATGCATGCCTTCAAGCAAGATTTGAACCCCAGATCCCTACTATCAACAACAACAACAACAACAACAACAACAACAAACTTTAGTTACCAACAAAGCTAGTTGACATTTGCATAAAAAATTGGAAGAGGAGAATGGGTGAGTTCTATTTAACTCATAAAAAATTGGATGCTTTATTGGCATCTATTAATTAAGGAGGTGAATTTTTTAAAGAAGATCTAAAAGGGGATGAGATCACTCATAGTCTCGTACCTTTGAAATCACGTGCGTGTAGGACCTACATGTGATAAGGGCAACACAACCACATCAATGGATCCCTCGTCATAAAGAATAGTGCTGTTTGGACCCACCAAATTACAAAAGCTGTACCTGATGCTTCCGTGGCATGGTCAGTCCCACTGCCATGTAAGTTGGAAGCGTTTGATCCAAAAAGTATTATTGCTCATAAATGCTCTCGGTCCCACTCAAAGAAATAAAAATGATGGATTTTGTTAACATGTGCCCTAAGGCACATGTTAAGCTTTTTAGTTTTGGGTTTTGTTTAGTTTCATAAGTTTGTCTAAATGGGCTGATTTTTTTATATGTATATTATTTATACTATTTGGATTATATCTAAAAAAATAAGCTCAATCCGAGTCCTCTAGCACCCTCTAGCACCACAAACACTTAATTTAGACTTTAATAGTATGAATGAACGACTGACATTTAAAGTGATTTGTTTAGAGGGTTAGATATCTCTGATTGAACTAATTTTTTGTGGACATCTTATAAATAATGATAATATTATGCTTACAAAAATTCAGCTGATTTGAAGACCTGTAACTTGCAAAAAAAATCCCTTCAAAAACATCCTTATCATGTGCCCTTAGGGCACACGTTAACAAGACCCAAAAATGATAATAACACACGAACCGTCTCTGTCTTTCCGTTTTAAAACTTTCAACTAATAGACCCATTTGCGACAATATTGGAGATCTGCTCCTTCTGGCTCCTGAATTTTCTGCCCTAGATTCTAGAACACACCTTAGTGAAAAGGGAATCACGCCGTATACTTTGTATTCATACTATGCGTACAGACAGTATACGTTAATGGTGATAGAGACGTATTCCACTTGGCTTTCTTGAATGACCCAATTCACCTCATCTCTAATTTTTTTTGGTTTTGCGCGTAAAAATGTCTACTACATGTTTGATTTTTTGCCTAAAAGAAGGGATTCAGTAATATACTAGAACAAAAATAATGGAGACTGTTAATTTTAATCTGAATGACGGAAGCAATGGCGTAATCTGAAAAGGGCCCATGTTTTTATTTCTGTTCAACCATGCCAACAAAATTTAAATGCTTCTCATTGTATGTTTTGGGTGATAGTCTTGGAAAGGAAGGATTTGATTTGATTTGATTAATGAACGAGGGTTTGTTTTTTTAATTTGTTTGTGTGATTGAATAGTTTGAAGGAGTTTTAATGGCGGATGATGATAATAATAATAATAACAGAGAAGCATTGTTGAAGAAGAAGGTGGTGTATTTTGAGAATTGTCCTGGTTGTAAGAATGATCAACGTAAAGAGATGCACAGAGGGATACCCTTCAAAGAATTATTTTATATATGGATTGTAGTATTAAGCACTGGTAAGTGATCTTATAATGGTAATTGTTCTAAATTTATGAGAATCATTCCAGGCTTGTTTGATGGAAAAATTAAAGAAAATTAAAGAACAAATGTTCATAAATTTGATAACAAATTAATGAAGATTTAGTCAAAGTACTCAGTTTTAGTACATGCTACTGTGATTGTTTGTTTGTTAATTGAAAAGGATAATATTGTTAGGTTCTTGGCTACTTAGAGTGAAGAACAATGCAAAGAAAACAAAAAAAAAAAAAAAACAAGGGACTCTCTTTCTCTCTCTAAAGTTTCGTCGTAGAGCAAGCTGATTCATTGGTTATTTGTCTGATAAATTCTAATTGATTTTCCATCTATGAAGTGCTCTGATGGCATTAGTTAATTAGGTTGATCATCGTCATACTTGACGTCTTTATTTTTATTTTTTCTATGGAAAAGGTGGGCAATATGTGAGCACTGGTTTTAACTACTTTCTCAATCAGTTTTTAGATGTTTCAGACTTTTAATTTTTTCTTATCTGATTCCTTGTCAAACTTGATCTAACATTTATCTTCTAGATTCATTTAATCTGATGTTTGAGTTGGAAAACGGAAAAAATACAAAATTCTCTGAACTGTTTGTTTAAGATCAAGTAGTACTTTTTCCTTACATCATAGACAATTTAAGAAAATCATCAGTGTGTAACATGTTCGGCATAGTTTCTAATGCATCTCTTCAATCATTTTTGTTTTGGACGATGTCAGATTTAATTATTATTCACTAATAGACCCCTCTCTATGTGTCTGTTTTTTTCTCCAGCTCTGCCGATATCATCTCTCTTTCCGTTCCTATACTTCATGGTAAGCATGTTACATTTAAGCTCCACTTGAAATTATTTTCTGCTAGTCGTTTTTCGTGCAGCTCTTTTGTTCATCTCATATCCCTAAATACTAAGCTTTTTCAATTTCAGAATGATTAAAAAAGTTCGTTTGGGAACAGAGCCCATAATTGGATTCTAAAATTGAACTCGTATTATTCCAATTTCTTGAAATATAAATACATGACATCAAATTTCTATGTGTTACTTGTGCTGCTGTAGAATTTATAGGCAATTCCTAGGTAAATAACTTTACCTAAAAGGGAAGAATGATCAGACCAGTATAACTAAAAATATAGTTGATTCTATGCTAAAAGACACATGTAATAATGCAAGAAATGAAATCTGAAAACACCTCTCTACAACATTGGGTAACAATAACTATCTTGATATAAGAAATGGGAAAAAAGAACCATACATTATGGGATATGATTTTCCATAGCAACAGCTGAAAGACAACAACTAATATATACTGAATAGTTCCTCAAGAAATTTTCTTAACCTCAAACAATGTTATACATCAAAAGTACAATTGAGGAGCAAGTCTTTGAAGGGGTTCTGAGTGGCTTTTTCGATTACTTGTTGCAATTATTTTGGATTTCTTCAATTTCATATAAGGTTTGTGCTGTTTATTCGAATAGAGCATTTTCATTCTCACAGTCATTTCTTGTAGATAAGAGACTTCCATATCGCAAAAAAGGAGGAAGATATTGGATATTATGCAGGATATGTAGGTCAGCATATTTTCACATGCAGCTTTATATTGGATAATTATTAAAATACCTTTGTAAAACAATACTAATAATGTCTTTCATTTTCATTCAGGAGCTTCATTTATGTTTGGAAGAGTTTTCACTTCAGTTTTTTGGGGAGTTGTTGCAGATCGATATGGTCGGAAACCAGTTATACTGTTTGGTACTGCTACAGTGTTAGTATTTGGAATTTATTTACCTATCATTTCGGCTGGTTCATGTAAAGTTTCTCATTTCCATCTCTGTCTATGGCCTTCTTATCCATCTCAGGGTTATCTTCAACACTCTATTTGGTCTTAGTACAAACTATTGGATGGCAATTTCTATGAGGTTTCTTCTTGGAAGTTTGAATGGCCTACTTGGCCCAATAAAGGTAATTGTGTGTTTGACATGTCATTGATCCCACATGAACATCAGTCAAGAGTTGGAAATTTTCGTAGTTTCCTTGAAATTGATAGCATCCTCATAAAGAAATGATCCCATTCTGGAATTTCTAAGTGCATAATGTATCAAATGTGGACTTAAGCTAATAGTAAAATAGATGGTCCATAATTTCTCTACTTCTTTTTTAATCCACGTTGGATTAGAAATGTCAGAACATGGATGATTTTCTGTGAGGATGTTCTTTGGCGAGGACTTTATTCACCAGGAATCAGCCCTTCACGTATCTACGAGTGGGACCCTTAACTGTGTCAACTTGACACATCAGGATATCCCAACTCTTATCTGTGTTTGAAAATTAATTAAATGGTTTCTGCTGCATTTTTTCCCTCCAAGTTTGTTTTCTACATGCATATTTTGAATTGATCTGTTTGACTATTTTCCAGGCATATGCAAGCGAAGTTTGCCGACAAGAATATCAAGCTTTGGGACTATCACTAGTAAGAATTATTTTGTTTGTCATGGATATAGTAGCTTAACTTTTCAATAAATTCTGCTGCATATTTTGTATGAATGCCAAGCATTGCTTCACAGGTTAGTACAGCATGGGGAGTAGGATTGGTCATTGGTCCAGCTCTTGGAGGTTTCCTGGCACAGGTATTAATACTCCTCTTCTTCTTTTGGCTTCTTTATATGGTTTACTGGATATTGGGAAGAAGAAAAAGTTGCAAATCTGGGAAGAAAAAAAAAGCAAACATGCCAGATATTTGCATATGATACTATTATTCATGAAAATCTATTGACTTATATCTTTCCACAAATATTTTGTGTGTCTCTTATTATTTCTGTACATATTCAACTTTTTAAGTTGAGTCTCTGAATGAATTCATGTTCTAGCCTGCAGAGAAATATCCAAATTTATTTCCAAAGGGATCTCTCTTTGCGAGGTAACCAAATATTATCTACTTTTCATCTTTTTCTTTTTTAGTAGTTCCGGCATTTTTGTCATCTTTCAAGATATGCTGATGCTCTGGAACATAAATATTGCAGATTTCCATACTTCTTACCCTGCCTCTGTATTTCCGTATATGCAGCAGCTGTATTTGTAGCTTGTTTTTGGATTCCAGTATGTTTCTTAATCCATATATATTACTTAACGATAAATTGTGTTTTTATGATGTGTATCAGTATTACTAGGAGCTTAGGGTCTGAAACTCTAAAAATGCTTTTTGCTTGATCACAGGTCTCTAGGCTGGTGTGAANAAACAAAAACAACACATGAACATTGTAGACCCACATTATAAATGTAAATCTAGGGTTGCCTCTATCAGCTCCCCCCACCCACCCACACACACACACACACACACACACACACACACACACACAGACACACACACATACATATACTCATTTCAAGAACTATCTTCATAGAACAAGGTTTTTGTTACACTAGGTCCGTGCACGTGCATTGCACGTGTTTCTTAGATGCGAGTTTTCCTCTTACGCTGGGTTTGTATCAAAGAAGCGAAGGCATTTGAGGTCACTTTTATTTTTATTTTTGAAGGGTAACTCTTCATTGATTCTATCTCACTTTATCTCTACATTACCCTATTCTTACACCCCATTTACGCCCACCTTTACATGGAGATTGGAGATGATCATCGGGTTGATTTTGATCTACATGATTAGTATATGATCCTCACAAAAATTAACCCCTAGATCATTTTTACATGGCCCACTGAAAGTTGTAAGTGGAGCATAAGATTAAGATGAGTGCTATTAACAACATACTTATTTTTACACCCCATTTAATCCACTTGTGAACCCAATATGGAGATGATCATAGGGGTAATTTTGTTCTAATGATCAGAAAATCATCTGCACAAAAATTAGACCCTGTAGCATCCCCAGGAGTCCCCCAGAAAGACGTGTAATGAGAGTGTAAGAATAAGAATAAAACTCAAAAGGTGTGACGCACATAGTCCCCTCCATGTTGGTGCCACATTATAATAGTAAATATATATAAGTTCATCAGCACTGGCTGATGCACGATTATGAGCCCTTTCTCTTAATTAGAATTTATGATTATTGTAGGAAACATTGCACAAACATAGTGGGACAAATGAAGAAGCATATGGGAGTGATGAGAAAGAAGATATAGAAGAGACTGATGGGACAGGGTCAGATGCTAAGCAAAGCCTTTTGAAGAATTGGCCATTAATGTCATCTATCATTGTATATTGTGTTTTCTCGCTTCATGATATGGCCTACACAGAGGTAATTTGTCATTTTTTTTATCTTCTGGTATCTAAAATGCTATGTAACATTGATACGGGTACGGGTGTCGGTGTCCGACACGGGTACGAGGTGTCCGACACGGTGACTTAAAAATACCCAATACGCGGACACGACAATACACATGCATACTAATTCATGTATCAATCATTATATGCTTTAATTTTAGTTATAATTTGTATTTTTAGAACCAACATTGTTACATAATACACAAAAGACATTAACTTAGAACTATATAATACGTTCTACACGATTATGTGCAAGTGCACACAAGATAGACACACAATATCTAACATTATTATGTGCAGTACCCATAGAAGTATCCACAAGTGTCAACACGAGTGTCCGAGTATCCGACACGGCAAAATTCAAAAAAGTGAAGTGTCGATGTTACATAGCTAAAATGTGGTTTGATCATAATGCTGATCCATGACATGAATGTATCAAGATTTGTTGCTTCCCTCTATAACTAACACATGTGACATGGCTTATCTACACAAATATGCTTAAGTGCTGCTGAGTTAAAGTGTAGGTTTCAGATTACCCATCATCAGTGTGCAGAAATATTTACTGTAGCTTATGTGCCTATGAGTGCAGGTATGCTGTGGAAGCTAATGGTTTTTTACGGTAGGACAGTTGTTTGGTGGCTTAAATGATATTTCCTGTAAATCAAATTCCAACATCTCCTGTGTTGTCCAACTTGCACATTGGGTATACTGAAGTTTAAGAATGGAAATTTGAAAAGCTGGTCTTTTGGGTAGTAAAGTCTTCTGAAAGGGTAAGCCATAAGGACAAGGAGTCTTATGGTTAGGAAGTTTTGTGTCTGAAGTTAGAGTACAAGTTAAAGTTGCATCTGGCGCTAAATATGGGGAACGTAAAGTTACTTGAATATTTTTTTTGTTCTTTTGTTTTTCTCTCTTGAATTCTGTCCAAGGGTTGATTTTCTTATTAACTTTTAGTAGTGAGAGATGCAAGTAATAAGTGCAAATATTCATCTCTGTTTCTAAGGGAAGGATTTCACAATGAAAAATAATGTAAAGATAAAACAATATGATAATGAAAGAGAGAGAGTGAGAGTGAAGGATTTCATCATCATACTAAGAATGATCAAAACTGTAAGGGTTTGGCTGTAGAATCCTGTTCCTTCATCTGATCCTATCTAAAGCAATATCTTCCATTGGAAAGCATCTTGAAATCTGCTCCTGTTACCTCTATCTTGGTAAATTGAAAAAAGTAAAGGCATATGGAAACACTTATCAGTTTGATATTAGTAGGTATATCGATTAGATTTCAGGGAATATCAGTTTAAGTTTTGTATCTTTCTAAACTTGATCCCTACTTATGTCTTACTATTGGAAAATGGGAAAAATGGTTTTACATAGTCATCCACTGCCTGATATCTTATCTGTACCAACTTTCGACATCTCTATATTAATTTGCTTTCAATGTTTATATTTGTAAAGATGATTATTGATTACTGAAATTTCTTCTACAGATTTTCTCATTATGGGCTGTCAGCCCTAGAGAGTATGGGGGATTGAGCTTTACGACTGAGAATGTTGGTGAAGTTCTTTCAATCTCAGGTACATAGATTACATAACTATTTATATATAGAATAAAGCATCATAGATCTGCTTTGAATCTCCGATCGTCTTAGCCGTGCTTTGCAATCTCCTAATGTAGGGTGTACAATCCCTTAAATGAGATGCACAAACCACTCCACCATATAGTGCAAATTCATATTTTTCTTATCATGTTTAAGGACCTGTTTCGAAGGGCACTGTACTTGATTGAGAAAAACAAGATCGGTTAAAAAGAATTCATCAGTGTAAAATAAAAATTGTTAAGTTGAATCCGAGTACCAGCCGTTATTGGAGATATCTCGTGGATGGTAAGGAAGCGAAGCACAAAAATGGGAATCATTCATGTAATGGGAGTCATGATGTTTTTAACACTTGTAGGGTGGTATGTGAAAATCTGGTCTTGATGCTAAGTCACTGCATTATAGGTGTCTGACATTGGGTAAAGCTAGTAAAAGAATAAAAAAGTGCTGTTGGTCTGGCTTCAAATATAGATTTATCACAAGTTTATGGAGAAATATTTGCTAAAACTAATCATAATACTAAACAACTATTAGCCATTAACCAGACATGTATTTAATTGCTCAACAAGTGTCTTTCAAAAATATACATAGACACATGATTACTTCAACATTTCTTCTCAAGATATTACCTGACTTCTAATTCAACAATTAGGTTTTGGTCTTTTACTGTTTCAACTTTTTCTATATCCAATGGTTGAGAAGATTACTGGGCACATGACAATAACTCGCGTTTCAGCGGTATGCTTTCACTACCATCCTTTATGATTTGAAGTTAGTCTTTATGATTTTTATGTATGATAATTAATTGCATCTGCTTAACTGTGCTTCTATTTGAAGGTTTTATCTATACCGTTGCTGTCATGTTACCCCTTAATAGCTAAGCTATCTGGGCTGAGCCTTGCACTGGTGTTAAATACTGCATCTGTGTTGAAGAATGTTTTCTCTGTAAGTACAAACTCAACCTGAAGGTTTCTTCCTCTGTTTGCACAAAATGCTACTTCTATGCCCTCATAAAAAATAGTAATTATTTTTTTCAGTCGTACTATGAACATGGTAATGATGCAATTTGAATACTATGAATTTGAAGATGGCCCTTAGTACTGTGGGTTGGTAGACTGGAGAAGCTTATGGGGTGGGTTATAGTTTCACACTTAATTTTTTTTTTTTTAAGAAAATGTTGTAATTACTACTTCCAAGTCAAATTTAGATGCTCTGAGCTGCATCAAAACTGCATGACTTATATCCTGTCCTCTCGTTCTTGAATGATGTATGTATATCAAGGTTGGTTCCGATTTCATTTTTGGGAAAGTGATGGAGAAAGATAACTTCTTCTGTGAGAGATTTGCAGATGCAGGCCCTTAATGTTAACTGTATGCGTCAGAATAGTTATCAAGCTGGAAATCTTATGGTCCATTTTGAGAGGGATTATTAAAAGATTTTGTTATTGCTAAGGACATTGATAAAGATCTGTTACTTATCATGCCTTAATTATGCACATGTAGTTGCTTTATAAGATCCCCCCTAACTTTTGCTACGAAATCTCATCTTTATACACCAGCACCACAATTTATATATCACATTTATTTGGCACGTCGTCATTCTTTTCGAAGTGAATTCTTTAGAATGGTGCTGTATTTTATTTGATTTAGCAATCCTCTTACAATTGATTATTCTATTATCAAACAGCTTTCAATTATCACTGGGTTATTCATCCTACAAAACAATGCAGTTGTAAGTTTTCCTCTTGTTTTGTTTATTTCCCTTTTTTTCCCCCCAAGATATACCTTTATCTCAGCATTCCACCTAAACCAAGTATTTATATGTTTTTTTTTTAACCTGGATATTATGAACAGCCTCAACACCAAAGGGGAGCTGCAAATGGCATTTCTATGACTGGAATGTCTTTTTTCAAAGCACTTGGTCCAGCTGGAGGAGGTGCTCTGTAAGTGCATTATGTAGTGTTTATTCACGCTTGAGGAATAACCTCAGTTGTATATATATTATGAGATTATACAGGAGCTGGTTTGCATTGTCATTATCATTTTATGCCGTGTTTAATTCACAGGTGTTACCTTAAAAAAATAAATAAAAAAAATCACAGGATTGCTAAATTTACATGCATTTGCTCTCTATGGTCCTAACAATGAGATGGTTCTAAGTTATATCGTATTCTACTAATTTCTCATTCAATTATTGTGGTTTCTGTATTTGCAGCTTCTCCTGGGGACAAACGCGTAGGCATGCTTCCTTTCTTCCAGGTCTGAAACTCTACCTAATTCAAACTCTAAAGACAACCAGCCATTTCGTCTGTCCTTAAACATTAAGGCAGTATGTTGTCCACATACAACATGTTCATGTAAAAGGTCCCACCATACAATGGGTCCCAGGCGATAATCAAGGATTTTACTTGGCCCTCTGTCTGGATGGGCCCTCTAACAACATCCTCCTCAATCACTTGTTTGATATAGAAAATCAAATCAAAATGGAGGAACATAAACTTATTTCTTGCTTACCTTATTATTGAACTAAAATACCAACCTAACCTAGCTTCCTACATCAAATTAACCTTCAAACATGATTCTAGCAGCATCCTAAGCAGTTGATAAGCATTGGGCAGCCATGTTTAGTGCTTAAAAGAATCCTTCTTTCATAATGTTGGTCTCTAATTATCTCCATTGTCTTTCTTTTTCCCTTTTTTCTTATTGACAACATCTTTCTTTTTCCTTGTCTATATTATTATATGATGGAGAATGGGTTCAAGACAGTTATTTTGGTATAACCTTTTGTTTTTAAAAAAACTACGCCGCTGAAGGGTTTTTTTTTTTGTGTCAAAAAAGCAGTTTTCTCAGAGATAGCTAACTGTTTCCACACCTACCAAATTTGGAAAAACTAAGACAATGCTGTTTGCTTGTTGAGATTCTTAATAAGATAGATATTGAATGCTATTTATTTATTTTTCTTGTTGAGTTGCAGGTAGTCAGATGGTTTTCTTCATCCTAAATGTGATAGAGTTGATTGGATTACTAATGACTTTCAAACCATTTCTCGCACTCCCTCAACGACGTGGATAAATATACATGGAGAGCAAACTTAACCTCGTGTTAAATAGAACGAAAATGAGAAGATATATTACTTGAGGTAAACACAGTGTTCTAAGTTGGAACCATTTGAGTTTCTTCATTTCATATGAAGAAAAAGTATATGGATCCTCATTTTTAGCATTGGACAGTGATGTTATTATAGCTGCAGTAGTGATAAGTTAAATCACAAAAATGAAGATTTTGTATTAATGAATACTGGCATTCAGTGTTAATAAATATCCTCTATTTGTTTGGAATTGCTCTAGTTTGAATTGATCTGCAAAAGAGATCTTATTGGGTGCGGATATTTCTGCCCAACATTTTACAAAATTGTCAGTCAGTTCCACAGATCTAACAATACAATTTTCAGAAAGGGTCTGTTGGTAGACCACAAGCTATTTTTTTAAAAAAATCTGGAAAGACGACGTACACCTTACTAATTCAGTCTATTTATTTGTCGGTTCCACAACTAACAATACAGATTTTATAAAATGACCAGTTCTCTATAAATCCGATAAATCATTTTTGTGATCGTCTTATCAGTTTTACATAACCAAATACTTTTTTGTATTGTCGAATTTATGAAACCAACAACTTAGTGGGCTAAATTAGTTAGAAGGTGGGTTGAAATATCATTCTCTCTCCATTAACAAACACAAACACTTATTAGTTAGAAGGTGGGTTGAAACATCATTCTCTCTCCATTAACAAACACAAACAATTATTAGCTAGAAGGTGGGTTGAAATATCATATCTGCGTAAGTCATTTTAATTAAAAATCTCTTAATTGAATTTGATTGCAGAGTGGTGAATTAATTATCAAAAATTGACTGATATTTAAGAGAAAAACTTGTGGTAATATGAATGCATGATTATTTTACCCGATTATACTCTTATTTATTCAAATTATTTTCATTTATTTTTTATAATTTAAAGGGTATAAAAGTAAATCAATTACCATTAAAAAAATAAAATTGAAGAAGTGAATGGAATTTTGCTTGATTATTAAATTGGCTCGTTTATCACAGGATGATGAGTTATTAATGACAAAGTCTCACAATTGATTCTTTAGTATTATTCAAATTCACGTCCATACATACATACAAGTGTTGTTTATGATATACAAAAACCAGTGCGTTAAATTCGGTGTGTCAACGAGTTGGTAAAGTCTGCTGCTACTGATAGCACAAATTTGAGTTCAAAATCACTTGCCTCGAATAAATCAGAAAAATGTTAGAAAACGTGCATAATCCAAGTACATAGGAGTACTCTCTGTCGTCCATAGTTGATCATTTATTATTTATAGATTGGTCATTTCTCTCTCTTTCTCTTCGTCCATTAAGGATTGTATTATCCGCTAGTTAGCAATATGTACTTGTTTGGACTTGTAATTAAGCAATAGTCTTATCACTATCAAATGCTCATGTGCACCTCTTTTTTCCGAAGGCTTTGGCTGTGTTGTAACTGTACAACTCTTTTAAAAGACACTGTCTAGTAATCCTCTTTTATACCGTTAAAAGAACCCAATATTTTGATCTTCTCCCAAACCCTAAATTATTGTATCAAGGGCAAACAAAAAAATACCCCCTTTTGCCTTCTTATTACGGAGCAAAATTCTGCCTAGAAGTAGAAGAAACCTGAGAATCATGTGGGGTACTTCGTATTTATACGCTTTGATACGTATATCATCAGATGTATACGTGCAGCATGTACACGCCAAAGGTGATGGAGTCGTAGTAGTCCAATTGGATTTCTGGTTTTGTAATTTTGCGTGTTAATGTCTAGTACGTGCTTGATTTATTGCCTAAAAGAAGGGATTCAGTTGCATTTTAATATGAACAGACGAAAAACCGAGGTCTTTTTATTAGATATATTAAGATCCGAGTGATGTAAGCAACGTCTTGATCAGAAAAGGTCGTGCTGTAATTCTCTTCAACGGTGCCAGCAAGATTCTTGGAGGGTTTGTACGGAAAATGTCACTTTTTAATGGATTCGTTAATGAAGGGAAATTTCAAATTAAGGTTCATTTGATTTTGAGTAATAGAAGGTTTAAAGGATTAATGAGTTTTAATGGCGGATGAGGGTAATAATAGCAGAGAAGCATTGTTGAAGAAGAAGGTGGTGTATTATGAGAATTGTCCAGGTTGCAAGGTTGATCAGCTTAAAGAGACCCAAACAGGGATACCTTTTAAGGAACTGTTTTATATATGGATTGTGGTACTAAGCTCTGGTAAGTGATCTTATAAAGGTAGTTGTTTTTTTTTTTTTTTCCATTTATGAGATTGCATTTTAGTCTTTTAGTTTGAATTGTTTGAAGTATTTGTATGATTGATTGGTTGTGTTTATTTAGAAAATTTTGATGCATGGAAATATTTGTTGGGTTTTTTGGTGTTTTAAGAAAGAAAAAAACTGTTCATAAATGGGATAATAATTATTAGAGTTTCAGTACTCATGTTTAATATGTGCCCCACAATGATTGTTTGTTGATTGAAAAGGAAACTATTGTTAGATTCCTGGCTTACTTAGAGAGAAGAACAATGAAAACAGTGTTAGTACCCTCTCTCTCTCTCTCTCTCTCTCTCTCTTCTTAATTTTCATAGAAAACCCGAAGAGTCAACTGATTCATCGGTTCTTTGCCCGATTCTTACTGATTCCATCTATGAATATCTTTGATGGCATTAGTTAATTTGGGTTGTTGTCGTACTTAGTTTACATGGTTTGCCTTAGTGAGACTTCACGTCGATACCTCTTACTTTCATGCTACGGACCTCAACCAGCGGTCCAACCCCTCAAGGTTAAACAAAAATAATAATAAAAATAAATGAATGCATAGATGTCATATTTACTTATCATTCACTAAATAGACCCTCTCTATGTGGTTTTTCTTTTCAGCTCTGCCAATATCATGTCTCTTTCCGTTCCTATACTTCATGGTAAGCATGTTAATTTTGAGCTCCACTTGAAATTATTTTCTGTTACTTGTTTTTCATTCAGCAATTTTCTTCCTCTCATATCCCCACATACTGAACTTTTTCAGTTACAGAATGATTACAAAGTTTTGTTTGGGAATAGAGCTTGGATTTGAAAATTGAACACCAGTTATTCTAAAATCTCAATATTCAATTTCGTGAAATCAAAATTTCTATGGGTGGTTGTACTGTGGAATTTTTAGGTAATTCCTAGTAAAATGAGTTTACTTAAAAGGGAAGAACGATTGGACCAGTATAGCAAAAAATGTAGTTGGTTCTAAGCTAAAGGACACGTAATAGTGCAAGAAATGAAATCTGGAAACACCTCTCTACAACATTGGTAAAAATAGGTATCTTTATATAAAAAATGGGAAACGAGAACCATAAATTATGGGATATGATTTTCCATAGCAACAGGTGAAAGACAACAAATATTTATTTGATATGGAAAAATAGTTCCTCTGGGAATTTTCTTAATCTCAAACATTAGTATCCGTCCAAATTACAATTGAGGTGCAAATTGAAGGGTTTCTGAACGACATTTCAGACTATTTATTGCAATTATGGTTTTCTATCAATTTCTTCATTTTCATGTAAGCTTTGTGCTCTTTATTCCAACAGAGCTTTTTCATTTTCATTGTCATTCTCGTAGATAAGAGACTTCCATATTGCGAAAAAGGAGGAAGATATTGGATATTATGCAGGATATGTAGGTCAACAGGATATATGGCTTACACAGATGTATTTAAAATGTGGTTTGATTATAGTGCTGATATCCATGGCATGACTGTATTAATGGTATGTTGTTCCCTCTATAATCAACACATGGCTTATCTACACTAATACGCTTTAGTGCTGTTGAGTTCATTAAGTGTAGGTCACATTACCCATCAGTATGCAAAAATACCCTCATGCTTACATGCCTATGAGCACACACGTGGAATTGTCTTTTGAACATATGACTGTTGGCATAACTTGGTCAAAGCTATCTGAATTTTAGCAAGGTTGTAGGTTCACTAGTTAGTCCCTGTTTTAATAATATTTTGTCTCAATAATTGATCTCAGTTTTTCTTTGGTTATGTTATTCGATTTTTAGTTTTGCTGTTTGGTCAGATATGGGGAAAGCTCAAAGTTAACTGTTTGATTCAAGATTGCGGTATATGCTTCACTCATATAGTGTTTGTTGAGAAATAAGTGGGTTCCATAGAAGTTTCAAAATATTTGGAATTGTACTTTCTGATATGTAAACTTGCAGCATATATATTTCAGAAGATGGTCAACACCAAACTAAAAAAGATATATTCAAGGGTACAAAAGCTTCTTGAAGTTTAATAATCTCTCCCAGTTAAAATTAAATTTGATAGTAGTAGTGCCTGAAATTTGCCCTCAAAGATTCGTTTATTCCTTTCTTTCGAGGTATGCCGAATTTCAAACATATTACAAATGGAACCATTTTCCAAAAGATCTGCCTTAGAGCATCATATCCCACAGAAGATTAACTTTGAATGATCCCTTAGAAACTTCGTATGAGGACCCAAGGAACCCCCCAAAGAGAGAAACACTAGCTTGATTTTTTTTTTTTTAGGAAGACTAGGATGCGTCACCATCTAACTTCAAAAAAGAGTGCACCAAGAATATACCTCTTTATCCCAACTTCCAAGCCAATTTCACTTGTTTCTCTTGTGCTCCAACAAATGAACTCGGTTTATGTAGCTAAATGCATAGCTAAATTAATTCATTTCCCAATTTTTAGGTGTCTTCAAATTGAGATTCTGAGCAGTTCTTCTTCCCGTGTTCTATTGTGTACATCCTTCTTTGATTGACCTTATTATAAAGTCCCAGGTGGAAACGACATAACAAGCTCCACCTCGAAAAGAATGCTGTTTGGAAAACATCCACCTCATTACTATCTAGCAGTAGTTATTGTGCTCTTACTCTATGATTCTTCCCCAAGAACAATTGGTTATTCGATGTAACTCCATAGCCAATTTCAAGGTACGCCTTTGTTCCAAGTTAAAGGTCTAAAACTTAGACCTCCTGCGGCCCCACCTCCTGTTCTTTGGTAACCATGTTAAGATCAAACCAGTGATTTTTGTTTGATTCTCATCGATATCGTAGGAATAAAGACAATAGATTAAGAAATACAAGGGAAGTGGAAAGTGCACATTTAGATTAATGTGACTTTGCTGCCATTTGAAATTTAGATTTTCTTCCATGAAACAACTCTTCTTTCAGATTTTTCCATCGATAGATCTTCTATGGTTGTGGAACAATAATAAGCTCCTCACAGGAGGCTAAGCTAGGAATATCAAAGATAGTCACCTTTGAACCCAAAGAGCCCACAAGCTCTCCTAGTCATTCACCATGCCCATATGGTAAACTTCACTTTTGGAAAGTTTTATGCATGGATATCAGTAAGCAGGGCTTATGGGTAAAAGAGTCATCTGAGAGGGTAAGGAAGGGAAAGAAGGGGTCTGATATTTAGGCAGCTGGAAAATAGAAGATTATCAAATTTTAACTGAAAGAGACCACGAGCTCTCCTGTGTTATCCAACTTGTCCATAAGGTATACCAAAATTTAAGCATGGAAATTGGCAAGCAGGTCTTTTGGGTAGTAAAGTCATCTGAAAGGGTAAGGACAAGGAATCCTGTGAGTCTAGTAAAAGTTGCATGTGGCGCTAAATTAGGGGTTAGCTGTAGAGTCTTGTTCTTTCAGTTGATCCTATCTAAATATTCTCCTTTATAAAGAACTCAAATCTGCTCTTGTTACCCCAATCTTTGTATATTGCTAGAAGTAAAGGTATATTGACACGTTTATCAGTCTTACTATTAGTTGGTATATATCGACTAAATTTCAGGGAATATCAGTTTAAGTTTTGTATCACTTTAAACGTGAACCCTACTTATGGTCTTTCTAAACTTGAACCCTACTTACTGTGGGAAAATGTGAAAATGGTTTTCTGGTAGATAGTCTTCTACTATCTGAGACGTTATCTGTACCAACTGTCGGCATCTCTATAGTAATTTGTTTTGTTTTTTATGTTTAAACTATTCCTTCTCAAAGGTATTGACTTGGACTTTTGTATCTATAGTTGTAAAAGTGATTATATTTGATTACGGAAATTTCTTCTACAGATTTTCTCATTGTGGGCTGTCAGTCCTAGAGAGTATGGGGGATTGAGTTTTACAACTGAGGGTGTTGGTGCAGTTCTTTCAATCTCAGGTATATAGATAGCAATATATATATATATATATAGAATAAAGCATCTTAGATCTGCTTTGAATGTCCGAATATTTCAGCTGTACTTTGCTATCTTCTAAATAGGAAGTAAATGACCTTAGATGAGATGCACAAACCACTCCATTATGTAATGGAAATTCAGATGTTTGTTAATTGTTATTATGTTTAGTTTTAGGACCTGTTTGGAAGAGCACTGTACTTGATTGAGCAAAACAAGATGCGATAAAAAGAATGCAGTGTAGAAAACAATTTATTCTGCTAAATTGGCACCTAGTACCAGCCATTATTTGGAGGTGTATCGTGGCTGGTGAGGAATGAGGCACAGAAGTGGGAATTTTCATATCATGAGTGTCATGATGTTTTTAACACTTGAATGTATGCTTGTGGGATAGTACGTAATCTGGTCTTGATGCTAAGTTGCCGCATTATAGGTGTACAACTTTGGGTAATGCTGGTAAAAAGGAAGAAAATGAAATGTTGTGGGTCTGTCTAGCTTCAAATATTGATTTACAGGCATGTGTATTTGCTTTTCATTAGAATTCAAAAAGTGTATAAACATACATAGACACATGATATGTTCAACATTTCTACTCATGGTAGTACCTGACTTCTAATTCAACAATTAGGTTGTGGCATTTTAGTGTTTCAACTTTTTCTGTATCCAATGGTTGAGAATATTCTTGGGAACATGATGACAACTCGCATTGCAGCGGTATGCTTTCAGTACCATTCTTTATGATTTGAAGTTAGTCTATTTAAACTTTATTGTATGGTAATTGATTGCATCTGCTTCCCTGTGCTTCTATTTGAAGGTGTTATCTGTACCGTTGCTCTCAAGTTACCCCTTAATAGCTAAGCTATCTGGGCTCAGCCTTTCATTGTCAATTAATTGTGCATCCGTATTGAGGAATGTTTTCTCTGTAAGTACAAACTCAACTTGAAGGTTTTCTTTCCTCTAATTTCAATAATTGAAAAGAAAAAGAACAATAATTCAAGAAGTTTTGTTATAGTCGGTAATGGGTCAAAACCATGAGTTGAAATTCAATTTGAGGGTTCAAATAGTGATGATTGCTCAAGATGGTACTGCAATGCCATCATAACATAGATTTTTTTGTTCATTTTTTTCTTTAGTCATACAGTGAACATGGTAATGCAATTTTAATGCTATGAAGATGGCCCTTAGCTAGTACTGCAGGTTGGTTTGGCTGTAGAATCTTAGGAAGAGGTTTCAGTTTTCAAAAAATAGATAAAAATAAAAAAGGTCATAGTTACATGCTTCATGTCCAATTCAAATGCTCTGAGCTGCAACCATAAGGGCCCAAACTGTATGATTTGTACCTAGTCCCTCTCCTTCTCGAATGACATGAGTATATCAAGGTTGGTTCCATTTAGCTTTTGAGAAAGTGAACAAGAAAGAGAACTCGACTCCTTTTGTGTGATATTTGCTGATCGTATGGATGACAGTTAACATGAAGGCCTTTAGTGTAAACTGTATGCATCAGAAATGTTGTCGATCTGGGCATCTATGAGCATTGTGCTCCAGTGTGAGAGGGATTATTATAAGATTTTGTTATTGTTATTGCTAAGAACATTGATATAGATCTATTACTTATCATACCGTAGTTATACACATGCATAAGACCCCTACTAACTTTTGCTACTAAATCTCATCTTTATACATGCACAAGATTATTAATACATTGGATTGATTTGGCATGTCATCATTCTATTTGAAGAGAATTCTTTAAAATGGCCTATGCTGTATTTTATTTGATTTTACATTCCTCTTGCAGTTTCTTATTCTATGATTAAACAGCTTTCAATTATCACTGGGTCATCAATCCTACAAAACAGCGCAGTGGTAATTTTCTCTTTCTTTTCTTTTCTTGTGTTTCCCTTTCTTTTTCCAAAATATAATTTTAGCTCAAGCATTCCACCAAAACCAGGTATTTGTTAGATCCTTTTTTTACCTCAATTTTATAAAAACAGCCTCAACACCAAAGAGGAGCTGCAAATGGCATTTCTATGACTGCAATGTCTATTTTCAAAGCATTTGGTCCAGCTGGAGGAGGTGCCCTGTAAGTATCCCTTGCATTATTTGTTTTTAAGCGTTTCTCATTTTCCGAAGAACAGAACTAAATCATTACTGTTTTCCAGTTCCTGGTTCCAGTTCCACACGTTTGAGTCTTTGACTTATGGAACTGGACCATTTATGAACCAGAACTGTTAGTATTTTGATCGGTTAGTAGTACTGTGTACTTCAGTATCCGTATAGAATGGAAACTAAAATGATAAGATCCAGAACTGGTTCAATGATATTGATATTTTCTTTCTTTTTTTTTTTTCTGATGTTTGACATATTCTCAGTATAAGTTTTAACTATCCGGCAATTAGGACCAAAATAACAAAGAACTAATCCGAGCGGGAACCAATTGTCCTGATTCTCGTTCCACTCATTGGAGTACCTGAACAGAAGTGACAGGAACCAGAATCAAGTTGTTTAATCGGTTCCACTTTAGGTTCTGGCTAGCTCAATGACCAAACCAGAAGCAACCCGTTGGTTAGTTATTGTGGAATTATCCCAGTTGTATTATGAGATCATACAGGAGCTAGTTTACATTGTTATATCACGTTTTATGCAGTGTTTAATTTAATAACATAAGATACGATTCGTTTCACAGGAGTTGCTAAATTATTTTGCCTGTGTTCTTTTGGACCCTATCAGTGATATAGTTCTCATATTGTATCTTATTCTACTAATTTTCCATCCAATTGTTCTGTTTCTCTGCTTGCAGCTTTTCATGGTCGCAACAGCGCATGGATGCTTCCTTTCTCCCAGGTCTGAAGCACTACCGAATTCAAACTCTAAAAACATTTTGGTTTGTCATTGGGTAAACACTACGACAATATGTTGTCTACGTTGAGCATGTCCAAGTGAATGGTCCCACCATATAATGTGGTCCCGTGCGATAAGAGTGCGCTTTGTTCACCCACTTGTAAGGAGGGTGAGCAAAACCACCCATCATCTAGCTGTGAGGTGTTATTTGGTCAAATGATGACTGTATAACATTCAACTGCTGGATGATGGGTAGTTTTGCTCGCCCTCCTTACAAGTGGTTAACAAAATCACACTCCATAGGATGATCAGGTATTTTACTTGGTCCCCATCTAGATGAGCCCCCTCTAATTCTTTGGGCAACATCTATATGATCCCCTCTTATATTCCACAAGTATATAGAATAGAAAAAAGATTCTTGAGCCCGAGCTTATGTGCGCCCCTGAGTGTAGGCGAATGATGTTCACTACAGTTACCCTACGTCTATTAACTGCGTGAACATCCTACTGCTATGCCCTCGATCACATTTAAGCCAGAGCACATCAAAGATTCTTGAGCCCGAGCTTGTTGAGATTCTTAATTGGATATTGAATGCTCTTTGCCTTTTGAGATGCAGGTAATCAGATGGTTTTCTTCATCTTAAACGTGATTGAGGTGATTGGATTACTAATGACCTTCAAAC
Source organism: Macleaya cordata (assembly GCA_002174775.1). Taxonomy (NCBI): domain Eukaryota; kingdom Viridiplantae; phylum Streptophyta; class Magnoliopsida; order Ranunculales; family Papaveraceae; genus Macleaya; species Macleaya cordata. The sequence goes on from MVGT01001095.1 coordinate 426,638, forward strand.
CATTTCTCGTGCTGCCTCGAAATGTGAATAATATGAAGAGTTAATTTAACCTCCTATTCGAAGAATCAATTACTTGAGTAATCACTGTCAGATTCTAAGTTGGAACCTTTGAGTTCATTCATTTCATGTGAAGAAAAATTTGTATGAATCCTCATATTTTTTGCATTGGAAAGTGATGTTATAGCTGCAATGTTCATAAATATCATTTATTTGTCTGGAATAGCTGTAGTTTGGATTTAGTAGATTGATTGACATCGGCAGAAGAGGTTTTTTAGTTGGTTTGGCGTTGGGGTTTTTGCAGGGGCATTAGCTCTACGCTACAAAATATAAAAGAGTAATGTCAGGCGGACATAAATGCTAGACATAAAAAGTGCGTGCATAATGACATATCACTGGCGTTTTGTTTTGCAATCAAATAGTGTCAGTTGAGACGCCAATGACCAGGGGCGGACCCAGAAATTTGGGTTAGTGGGGGAAAATTTTTAAGAGAACAATAACTTTTATACAATCTTATTGGCAGTCCCCATAAACTTATTGGTAGGCCCCCTCTATAGGCACCCCCAAAATGTCCATAATCTTATTGGCAGTCTCCAATCTTATTAGCACCTCTTGGTCAAAATGTTTTAACTACAACAAACCACCCCCACCATCACAATCTCACCACTAGCCACCACCATCACTATAATCTAACAACCACCGCACAACCACCGCCTCCACAATCACCACTTCACTACGGTCACCATCTTTATCACCACGACAGAAATTTGAAAGAGAAAGAGAGAGAAGAAAGTCAGTTAGATGTCGACTTAGATGCCTCCACAATCACCACTTCACTACGGTCACCATCTGGCGGCTTCCACCGCCATTTCTTTCAGAAAAAGAAGAAAGAACAGCATCACAATGCCGAAAGGAGACCTATTTTGTTGATTTAAAACAAAAAAAATGGATTTTGAAGCTATTTTGTTTTCCCCGTTCGCGAACTAAAATCGACACTCTAAGTCCATTTTTCTTAGACAAAAACTGCATCACGACGCCGAAATATTAATCCAAAATCGGTAAGGTACCACTGAAATTAATTTTTAATAAAAACATGTTAGAAATTCAAATCGACGGTTGGGTACCGATTTAGGTCCACTAAATCGGCGGTTGGGTGCAGACCACGTGGTCCGTCTTCTTTTTATGTTTTTGTAGTTTTTTAAAAGAAAGAGGAGACACACAGAAAGAGAAAGGAGGAGAGATAAAGCAGAAATGATTTTTGGACCCATGGTTTTACAAAAGTGGTGCCAGACGCTTATGTGGCAGGGTGGGACCCATCACCTTTCCCTCTCAAAAGTGTTTTGTAGGGGGTTTCTAGCTTACATGGTTGTGGGACCGACTATGCCACATAAGCATCGAGCTCAATTTTTAAAATTTGGTCGGTCCAAATAGCATTATTGGAGATAAAAGGACGGGTTGATTTTATTTTAGTTTTTTTAACTTTTTACAAATACCGTATGTATCCTTTTTTTAAAAAAAATCACTTCAAATTTACACTCCTCTTACACTAATTCTAAAGCTCTCTCAAATATGATTTAATGACTGATTTTTTGCGCATTCATCTTCAAGTGGGACCACATGCAATCTTAATTTTTTAACTATAACGCGCCGCATAATTTATCATGCATGAAGCACGTGTAGTGATTGCGTGCAAAGTGCGCGTAGGCCCAACATGCGTAGCGCGTTTGGACATCCAATTCGTGCGTGTGGGGCTCGTGACTTTTAATAGTTTAGTGCTTCTATAGTTCTATATATTAAGTATTAACAAATGGGAGTAGTTCCGGTGCCATCACTGTTACCATGGTCTGTGGGGCCCACATATAGATAAATCAAGTGTTGATTTTTTGTGAGGATATTTTCTTCATCATGGCCATCATTCTCACAAAAAATTATCTAATTCTAAAACTTGTAATCCCATCATCCATTGATGCAATTTAATGGTAAAAATGAATGATTCAATCACCGTTAATTTTTAAAAAACTAGATGATTGGATTGCTAGTTTTAGAATGAACTGATTTGTTGTGAAGATGCTATCCTCACCATGTAGATAATTTTCACAAAAAACCAGCCCTTGGTTCATATGTATGTGGGCTCCACAAGCAGTGGCAGAGCCAGGAATTTACAATCGTGGGGGCGCACTATAAGAGAACAAATTTTTTTTACCTTTTTTTTAAGGATACCTATAAAAAATTGGTAAGATCATAGATAAAAAGCCCCAGCATCTTATTTTTTTTAACGTAAAAAAAAGCCCAACATATTCTATTTTTCTAATACATATATTAAAGGAATCAAATTTTCTAACATGGAATGCAAATTTTGTGCCTCTATATGTAGAGGAAGATGATCTAAGAGTTGAGTTTTGGTGTTGATGATCTACTTACTATTTAGATTATTGTAAAAAAAAAATTAGTCTATTCTAAAATTTATATCCCCTTGAAACAAGTCCATCAAAATCTTGAATTTTCAATGTTTTAAAGATGTCAATTTTACCACTAATTTACCAATTTTTGATGTAGTTAGAAGTTTTAGAATGAGATGATTTTCTGATATAATGATCAACATAGTGAGAAAAAAGTGTTCACCAAAATTCAGCCCTTGAGTCCTCTCTATGTGGGCTCTACATAATTGAGATTTGAATTGGAGCATTTGAACCCTCCTCTTAAATGTACGTACATAAATATATAACAACAACAATAACAAAAAAAATTACATATTTTTAGTGGGCCCAGCTGCCCCACTAAGCATATGCTGGCTCCCCAAGTATCCACAAGTCATGGCAACTCAAAAATATAATAGTAATAGCAATATAATGACGGCACAGTAACCGCACCATTAACAAATGTGTAAGTTACAAAAGTAGGAAGATACTTCATGAATCAATAAAATTGGCATTATTTTTCACACTTTTAGGTGTGACACCAAGTGTAGCTATTGTTCATGCTTTAGCTTGTAGGGTGTGAAACTTTATCGTAATTTTTGTCCAAGTCGATAAAGGCTATCTACTTTTTAGTTTTGCTGAATGCTGACACAATTTTGGATTTTTGCCTTTATTAGTAAAGTTATATTCGGTTAATACAGTATTGCATGGGTACGCTTTAACCATAAAGGATGTTTTCTTATCTATTTTCTCACACTTCTGGTGACAGTTTGATGCATCAAGATCTGTTCTCTGATACAGATCTGGACACCAAACTGCTAATTTAGGTCCTTAAGTGGGCGTTTGGCAACCACTTAAGAAGTTGCATTTTGACTTATATATATAGTAATATTTTTCAAAGTGATTTTTAAAAGTAAAAAAAGTTACTTTTTTTATAGATATTTTGCCTAAGCCCCCCATTTCATAATGGTAATTCAAAGTGCCCCCTATTTTTGTTCATAATCCGTTTAGCCCCCCATTTCTGATGGGACCGTCAAATGGGACGTTAAATAGATCACGTATGGGAATGTGATCCTAGTAAAAGACTAAAATACCCCTGTGCCAAATAAAATACAGATAATGAATTCATGGAAAAGTCCGCCATCAATCCTACGTCCCTACCGGTCACAGCCGCACCACCATTGCTAGTTCATTCACCACCCTAACCATCAAATCCTATTTTGTCTCGATTTTAAGATATTATGTGAGACTACTGATTAAGTTGAATGTAGATGACAAAAAACGAAACCCATTCTATTATAGTTCTCCAACGGATTTTTTTTTCCATCATCATCTTTGAAGAACACCTCATCAAACTTAAAAAACACCACCACCGTAAGTCATCAACAACAACACAACCACCACTACTCTCAAGAATGATCACGCCACTCGATCATCAATCATATGGTGGAATATCACAAATGGTTCTGGTTTTCGGACCAAAAAAAAAAAACAGAGCACAATGAAAATGGCTAAGCGGTGATGAATCGACACACCATATATAAGGCTATATTTTCTTCTTGATAAAGCAATTTTGTAATTAATAAATCAAGGAAAGTTTCAATCAATAGGTCAAGGGGTGGGTGAGCTGTTCTGGACTTCTGGGTGTGGGATCGTTAATGGCCTCTAGTTCTTTTCTACGTGTACCATGTTAATGATTTCATCTTCTCTCGTCCTCCATTAAATTTCTATCAGTTCACCCCCTATTCTACATATAAAATCGTCTTTTGCTTCTCTATGCAAATTTCATACCACAACTGACAAAAAAAAATATATCAAAAAAAAAATCATCAAATCCAGCGCCACCAATTCAATTACCAAAAACACAACCGACACCTTCTGAAAAAACTCAAAAGCCACCAAGTCATCAGTTCCACCTAGAAATACTTAGATATATAAAAATAAAAAAATAAAAATAAAAACCCAACACATCCATGACCAAAACCCAAACCACTATAACCCAACCAAATGTCTTAACCTGGTTTAGTTTTTTTTTTTTGAAGGGGGAAGGTTGAAATCTTATTAATGAAAGAGGGAAAGAAGAAAACGGAGCAAAACATACAAGAGAGGACTTACACAGACATAAGGGCCTCCCATCTGATCAAAAGATCAGTAAAACAATATCCTTTAAATATCTCCCCCCTCAAACCCCAAAGAAACAGGAAACTTTTAACTTTACAAATCAGGCAATCCAGTGTTACCTCTTTGGAGTTAAAAGCAGTGTCATTTCGACTCAACCACAGAGTCCAGCATATCGCGTGTGGTATCATTGTCCAAACTTCCTTTGCTTTAACTTGAAGTTTACAAGCTTCCCAAGCTTTCATCACTCCTATAATGTCATTACCTTGCTATGAAAGATGGTGTTCTCTGTTGTTGTAGCATAAGACAAAGTTCACCCAATCACAGATGATATTAGTGTATCTAATTAGGATTTGGTAGAGAAAAGAGGTAAGGAGCAAAATGCTATTTTTAGTTGATACTTGTCTTAGTGGCAGTGGTGGTGGAGTTTTTTTAGGACGATAGTGGTTTACTAGTGTTAATGGAGTTTGTGCCTTTTGGAGTGGTAGTGGTTGTGATAATGGTGGTGTTGATGGAGGAAGACGAAGGGAGTCAGATAAATATCTCTTGAAATTGTTCAGCTCCAAATCATTAGAGAGAGGGAGCAATAGAAAGAGAAAGCACTGTGATCTCCCCCTCTTTCTTCCCTCTCAACTGTAATCCTCCTTTCTTTCTTTCTTTCTTTCTTTCTTTCTTTCTTTCTCTCTACTGTGATCTCTAGCTCCCTAGTTGTTAGGAATCTAAGGATTTTTAAAGCTGTGACGGTGGTAGTAATAATAATGGTGGCAGATTGCAGTGGCACTGACCAGTGAGGTTGATAGCGGTGGAAGGGAGAAGAAGAGGGGTTAGTATAACCCATAATTTTCTAAGAATTCATTATCCATATTTTATTTGACACAGGGGCATTTTGGTCTTTTACTAGGATCATGTATGGTCATGTGATCTACTTAACGTCCCATTTGACTGTCCGGTCAGAAATGAGAGGATTAAACGGATTATAAAAAAATGGGGGGCTTAGGCAAACTATCTCTTTTTTTAGCAATTTTTTTTTACGTTTTTACTTTTTAGAAGTTATTTCTTTTCGAGTACCGTGTAACAACTAATAACTTAATAAGTTATTTGACTTATTAGTCAGTAGTTTACCATACAAGCTTCTCATAATTTTTTACTTCTTATAAACAATTTTTGCTTTTTTTTAGAAGCAGAAGCACTTTTAATTGCCAAATACCCTCTAAATCGACACCCAACTGCCAATTTAAAAGACCAAAATCGGCATCCAATGACATTTTAGGAGTGGGGTGGAGCCCTGACAAGGAGCTACATGTATGTACATTTCTATCTAGCATTTATTTTCGTGTAGCTATTTAATAAAAAAATTAATAATTATAAATAAATTTTTTTTTATAGTGACACTTTGTGATACCAAAGCTTGTACATGTAGGAGGGCCCCATTTTCATCAGTTCTCTTTGGGCCCCAAAATAGGGGTGTAAAACGGGTCGGATCGGGCGCCCACGGGTCAGTCTCAGGCCAGGCAAGGAGATAAAATGCATGCCCATTGGAGCCCATCGGGCCGGCGGGCCGGGCTAAGCATAACATTTTGAGGCCCACGGCCTGCCCAAAGCCTGATATTTGTTCGGGTCGGGCTAGGGCAGTCGGGCCTTGGGCCATAACCTTGTTTTCTTTCACTTAAAGAACCCAACTTCTTTTATAACCCACCATTCTCATACCTCTTCTCTAAGTTTAGCTATGTGGGACTAATTGCTTTAAGCTTCTAAATCAACTAGTTAATTTATTAGTCCTATATTACTAAACATAATGAAGAGACTTGAGAATGGTGGGTTATAAATATACTTGTTTACATGCTTTTATGAGTGAGGTTGTGAGTTTAATCCTCTCATATAGAGGAGGTAGGAAGTGAGTGATCGGCCGGGCTTTAGGACCGAGTATCAGGTAGCAAGTTGAAGCCCGAGCCCGCCCACCAAATTAAATGGGCTGGGCCGGGCAGGTCCAATTCGGGCTTTTGGTACCCATGGGCATAGTTGAGCTCGGGGCGGTTAGGCCGGGTATTGGGTCGTCGGGTAGTTTTTACACCTCTACCCCAAAATTTCATAGGGTTTTGTTAACTTGTCCAGGCTCATGATGAGGAAAAAAGTTGTAAGATGTTTTTTATTATGTTAGAGATTTTCAAATGCCCTTATTTTTTGTGGGTATAATATTATCATCATTTATATGATATACCTAAAAAATCAGCTCAACCAGAGATTTCTAGCACCATGATCATATTATTTAGAGTTAAATAATATGATATATATAACATTTAAAATAATTTTTTTAGATGGTTAAAGATTTCTAAATGAGCTTATTTTTTGTGAACATCATATAAATAATGATAACATTATGCCCATAAAAAATGAGTTGATTCTAATACACTAACAAATAAAAAATGCCTTACAACGTTGTGACCTACGGGTACCAATTTCATAGCTTTAGCCGCCCCTGCTTTCACTAGTCACTACATGACAACAGCCCGCTGTTGAATGATGAACCGTACTATGTCTCTTTAAAAGTGGATGGAGACAATAGTATTCTCGGCTCTGTTTGGTAATGCACCCACTGTTATTTGCATTGTAACATGCATAATCCAAAAAAAAATATTAGCATTTTTTTTTTTTGGAAAAAAAAAAAGAAGTTAGCATTTAACCAAGCATTTAATGGGGTGTACGAATTTAAATCAATTTCTGGGTCAGTGCTAGCGTGACACCAATTTTTAGTGTCGACACCAGCATGTTTTGGCCCAACACAAGGGTTTAGAGCCCACATCAAGGGCTGATTTTTTGGGACCATGTTATCCTCACCATGTAGATCATCTCAACAAAAAATCAATTCATTCTAAAACTTCTAACCTGATCAAATATTGAACTCTAATCATTACCGTTTATTTTCTTACCGTTAATTTCTAACCAATTTCTACCCAACGTTTGATTGGGTTAGAAATTTTAATATGGGTTGATTTCTTGTTGAAATGATCTACATGATGAGAAAAACATACTCCCAAAAAATCAGCCCTTGATGTGAGTCCTAAGCCCTTGTGTTGAACCAAAACGTACAGGTGTCGACACCAAAAGTTAGTGTCACGCTAGCACGGTCCCAATTTCTGATTGATTGGAAACCACAAGTTGTGTTGGTGGATGGATATTGAAAAAAGCACTAATAAGCCTTAAAAAAGCAACCCCAAACGTGGGTTGAATCGGCTTTAATTCTCTCCATTAATGATAAAGAGAAGAATAGTTGGCACGTTTTTTAATTAGCCCTCGAAGGCCCAAAACTTTTTCAGTTATTTATGATGATTGTGAATATTTGCAATACTTTAAAAACTGCAAACATTCACAGCATTTTTTATTTCTAATCTGTGAGCATATTGTAAATTACCATGAAAAATATTAATAGGAGTAAAGGAACTTGAGATCTATGAGGGGTCTCTAGTGGATCTCTCGTACCATCATATTCGTCCCTCACTTGGCCTTTTAAGGACAAGTGTTATGGACACTTCAAACAAGTAAAACAATATTTTTTAAATTTTGGATAAGTACGAAGGCACTTACCCTAAGGGATCTTTTAAGAAGGATTGGCCGATGGAATGAGCTTGGTACGTAGGCACTTTCCGATGGAATGAGTTTTGGGCGATGGAATGAGCTTCGACGAGAACCCTCAATCAATGGCCATAAATTCAATTCCTTCCACTCACTAACTTTATGGTTTAGGGATGGGATTTGAGGGTTACACCAACAATCCCGACTTCCAATATTTATCAAATGCAAGTACAACCCGCAAAATGAGAGTTGTTTTGTACACGATCTTAAAACAAAAATGATATTAGGACTTGCGCTAAATAGATTGAGGTGGTACCTTACATCCATCATCCATTGTGTATTTGTTGACCTCACAAATACACAATAGGTGGTGGATATAGAATGCCACCTCAATCTGTCCTGTATGAGCCCGTACCAATAGCATCTCTCTTCTTAAAAAGAATGTGTACAAGATCGGTAGTACTAGAGTTACAGAAAAACCTATAGAATAATTTACATAAATGAATAATTTTGGGTTTGACGTAAATCACGAGGATGTGTAAATATAAACTACTGTCAGATTTCAAGTTTGTAGGTTTTTCTGTAGGATTCTGCTGTAAGTATAAAATTATCTTACAAAATAGCCCTCCAAACAAAACACCAAACAGGATCAAAACTACAGTGTTGTAACAGTACATATCTTTTAAAAGTTGTTCCTTAACATTCCTTTTCAATCAACGCCATAAGAAACGACGGACGAACCGTCTTCTCTCGAGTCTCGAATCTAATCTCCCCACTAAAGAACGAACCTAGTCTCCCCGACAAGATTGGATCTGCTGCCAACTTCTCACTTCACAGACCCAAAAATTCTGCCCTAGAAGACACCTCTGCCTGAGAGATTCATGTCGGATAATACATTTTTATAACGTCCTCAGACGTATAATTACGTTTACTACACATTGAAAACTTCAGAAACGTACACCAATTTGCTTTCTTTGGATAAATCAAATAAGCCTTTGTTTTCTGGATTTTTGGAACTTTGCGTGTCATGAATGTCTACCAACTGTTTGTTTTAACGTCTAATAGAAATGGGTTCCACTTCCACAGATTCATTGTAATTAAGATAAACAGACGAAAAAAATGGAGGCTTTTTAATTTGACCCAGAATGACGTAAGCAATGGCGTTACTATACAACGCAATCCTTTACTACTCATTTTTTTCATAGTTACCCAAGAATATTTGAAGGGTTTGTCTAGAAATTTTGAACCTTTTAAATGGTTATCATTGTTTTTGGGTGATATTCTTGGAAAGGAATTTTGGGTTATGAACAAAATTTTAAATTTCTTCTAGGGTTTTTTGTTAGGATTTAATGGCGGATTATAATAATAATAGAGAAGCATTGTTGAAGAAGAAGGTTGTGTATTATGAGAATTGTCCTGGTTGCAAAGTTGATCAGCATAGAGAGACACAGAAAGGAGTACCTTACAAACAATTAATTTATTTATGGATTGTGGTTCTAAGCGGTTGTAAGTAATCTTATAATTTTTTTTTTTTTTTTAATTGAAATGCATTTGATCCTTTAATTGTTTGTAGTATTTGTATGGTTGTGTTTTTGTTTAGAAAATTTTGGTGGATGGAAATACTTGATGGGTTTTAAGGAAATGATAATATGGATTTGAACATGAGAAACTATAAGAAAATCAAAAGGAAAAAAGTATTGATAAATATGAAAAAATTAGTTAATAAAGGGTTGGTAAAAGTATTATCATAATTAGTACGTGCCACTTTGTTTGTTTGTTAATTAAAAGTTTGAAAAATTACTGATTTTTCCAGCTTAATTTTTTTTTCTTATTTGATTCCTCTACAAAATCTAACATCTATATTCCAGTGTTCTACCTTCTTAACTCCAATGGATGTCTAAACTACTAGATTCATTTATCTATCTGATGTACAAATCGGAAAATAAAAAGAAAAGAAAAAGGATCAGAGCTGTTAGTTCTAGTTCATGTAGTACTTGTCGATCACAAAACAAAAAAAAAAAAACAAAAAAATTTCATGTGGTACTTATCTACTGCATCATAGAAAATTTGTGAAATCGTGAGCGTGTAACATGTTCAACATAGTTCTAATCACATACGAGTTTCACTAATCGACCCTCTCTGTGTGGTTTTTCTTTTCAGCTCTGCCAATATCATCTCTCTTTCCATTCCTATACTTCATGGTACGCAATTTACATTTGAGTTTCAGGTGAAATTATTTTCTGTGCGTCGTTTTATTGTGGAATTTATAGGAGATTCCAAGAAAAATGACCTTACTTAAAAGGGAAGAACAATGGGACCATTATAATTAGAAATATAGTTTGTTACTTGGTTCTATGCTAAAAGCATACATGTGATATAGTGCAAGAAGTGAAATCTGGAAGCATCGATCTACAACGTTGGTAAAAAAAATCTATCTTGATATACGAAATGGGAAACCACAATCCACATGTTGTGGGATATTATTTTCCATATCGACAGGTAAAAGACAATTATTGGTACTAATTTCATATGGAATACTCAATCTCTAACATCAGTGAATGTGTCCAAATTAGAGTCGAGGACTGAAGCTTTTAAGGGGTTCTGAATTGCATTTCAGATTATTCCTTGTTTTGATAAGCAGAACATTTCAGATTATTTCTTGCAATTACTTTGGACTTCTATTTTCATGTTAAGTCTGTGCTCTTTATCCAATAGAGCTTTTTCATTTTTTGTAGATAAGAGACTTCCATATCGCGAAAAAGGAAGAAGATATTGGATACTATGCAGGATATGTAGGTTAGCATCTTTACGAATGCAGTTTTACATTGACAGGACAGTCCTAAATTAAGAATCAACTCACTGAAACCTTTATAAATCTATGCTAATAATGCCTTTCATTTTTTTAAGGATCTGCATATATGTTTGGAAGAGCTTTGACTTCTGTTGTCTGGGGAATTATAGCAGATCGATATGGTCGCAAACCTGTTATAATCATCGGTACTATTACAGTGTTAGTATTTCTGGAACACATTTACATATCAATTTCAGCTTGAAATTCCCAACAATGAAGTTTGGTTGTTTTATGTGAAAAATTTCTCATATCTGTCTCTGTCAATGTCTTTGGTTAATTATCCATGTCAGGGTTGTGTTCAACACTCTATTTGGTCTCAGTACAAACTTTTGGATGGCAATTTCTATGAGGTTTCTTCTTGGAAGTTTGAGTGGGCTATTTGGCCCTATAAAGGTAATTGTCTGTTGGAGACGCCATTGTGGAGTCACATGGACATCAGTCAAGAGCTGGGATATCTTCCTCATAAAGAAATGAGCACATTCTGAAATTTCTAACTGTACAAAACATGGACTTAAGCTAATAGTAGATCATCCAGAATTCTACACTTCTAATTGACTTTTTTGGACTAGAAATGTCAGAATGGGATTATTTTTTTCTAAGGATGTTCCCTATGGTGAGTAGTTTATCCTCACCAAGAGTCAAGCTCTTAGCGTATCTCCAATGGGCTCTCAACTGTGTGTCAACTTCACATGTCAGGTTATCCCAACTTATAAGTGCGGTTGAAAATCAAACAAATGATTTCTGCTGCTGTTTCTTTTTCTTGTTCTTGTTCTTTTTTCAAAGTTTGTTTTCTATACATATTTGAACTTATCTATCTGACTGTTGTCCAGGCATATGCTTGCGAAGTTTGCCGACCAGAATATCAAGCTTTGGGATTATCACTTGTAAGAGTTATCTCTTGTGCTTGTTTCTCATTGATATGGTGGTTTTTGTTTTTCCTTTTTCAATGAATTGTGCTGTATATTTTGCATGAATATGATTCAACTAAGAGTTTTTTTTTTTTCAGATTAGTACAGCATGGGGAGTAGGTTTGATTATTGGTCCAGCCCTTGGAGGTTTCCTTGCACAGGTATTAATAATCCCTCGTCACATTCTTCTTGCCTCCGCCTTGTCATAAGTTTTACTGTATGTTTAGAGGAAGGCAGAATTTCATTTCTGGGAAGAACCAGAGAAGAGCTAAATGTCCAAAAATAACTTCACCAGAAATAACAAAATTTATTTCTCAACAATTCAATTAAGACCCTTATTCTTCGTCTTGGAGGAGTTATGCTATGTCATTTATCATTGTTTTTGTTCTTGATCACTTATAAAGTTATAAGAATATGCCGTATTAAAGTAAGTTGAATTTTACATATGGAGGATTAGGCATTCCCAAGAGAAAATGGAAACAGGAAACAGGAAACAAAATGTACAAAGACCGGTCCAACTTATGGACTCGACTGGTCGAATGGAAACCTTGACAATAACCTGCTCTCGGGTTTTTCACCCTTGTACATAGTTCGACTGGGACAAATAGAATACTCGACCTGTCGACTCAGCAGTTTCAAGTAGTTAAAATTAAACAGTGTTCGCCTGATCCAAATGGTATGGATCGAGTGGTCGAACAGCACAGTGACAGTTTATTGCTAAACTGTCTGCTGAGTGCAACTGGTTCTCAATCAGGATAATACCAATTAAAAGAATGTTTGAAAAAAGTTTAAAACGGTTTCTAGAATGTTTCCTATGGTCCACTAGGTCAAACATACCTTGATCTTTGTGTTGAGAACCGCATGTTGACTTGCCTTCCTGCTTTGACTTATTGACATATACACCAGTCTTGAACTCATCATGGTAACAACCTAAACTAAGCAATCCCAGTTTTGGAATGAAATAGATCAACACAAGTTAACAATGTTTCCTCTCTCTAATAGTTCGAGCAGTCAGAACAAGTGGTTCTTTGACGGACTGTGTTACAGATTCTTCTTCACGTGTGGAGGTTAATTCCTTCTCCCGAAAATGTGTGGCACATTTTTTATACTCATCATCAGATGTGCATACTATACTATTTTTCATGAATGTAGAAGTTATATATTTTCTCAAATATTTTGTGTGCATCTTATTGGAATTTCTTTATGAATTCAACTTTTTATGCCGTGTCTCTGAATGAATCTATGCTCTAGCCTGCAGAGAAATATCCAAACATATTTCCCAAGGGGTCTCTCTTTGAAAGGTTAGCAAAATTATATCAACTCTTCATCTTATCTGTGTCATTACGCCATCTTCTGTCATTGTTCAATATATTCTGACGATCTTCAACATTAATATTGCAGATTTCCATACTTCCTACCCTGCCTCTGTATATCAGTATATGCAGCAGCTGTATCTATAGCCTGTTTTTGGATTCCAGTATGTTTCTTAATCCATATACATTCCCTAACAACTATTTGGAAACTTGTGTTTTTACGATGAGTATGTGTTTTAAGAGGAGCTTAGGGTCTGAAACTCTAAACTTACTAATGCATGATGACAAGGTGTCTGAAATTATTTCTGTTGAAATACTTATTGGCGTTATCGCACTTAAATTTCAGTACTAGGATACTTGTCATATACCAATAGTAGTTGTACCACATAATACTCCTTTTCCTTTTCCTATTCAACCCTTAATCCCTGTTTTCCATCATTTTTGAAAGATTATAAGTATATTCTTTTATATTTGAGAAAGGAATTCTTGTACATCATCCATTTTATCATGCAACAACATGCCTTTATTTCTACGTTACATGTAGTATTACTGTATTCACTTGAATAATAAGATGGTCCTAAATCAGCTGCTGTCCTTCAATTTCTGATTATTGTAGGAAACATTGCACAAGCATAGTGGAGCAACTGAAGAAGCATATGGGAGTGATGAGAAAGAAAATATGGAAGAGACTGATGGGACAGGGTCAGATTCTAAGGAAAGCCTTCTGAAGAATTGGCCATTAATGTCATCTATCATTGTATATTGTGTTTTCTCGCTCGTTGATATGGCCTACACAGAGGTAATTTATCAACGTTGTTTTTCCTTTTGGGCTGGATATCCTGTGAAATTTTGCAAAAAGTCACTGCCCAAAACTCTATTGCATGTGCTTTGGTTATAGTTGTATAAGTGCAATCATTACACTAAATTGTAGTGGGCCCAACATGAATTTGGTGAAATAGGGTGGCGGATGGGAAGGGATTGACTTGGGTATAGTAATTTGTTTTGTTTTTTTATGTTCTAACTTTAAACCATGCCTTCTCAATGGCATTGACTTGGACATTTGTATCTACAGTTTTAAAAGTGATTATATTTGATTTCTGAAATTTCTTCTACAGATTTTCTCATTATGGGCCGTCAGTCCTAGAAAGTATGGTGGATTGAACTACACGACTGAGAATGTTGGTGAAATTCTTTCAATCACAGGTATACAGCTCACGTAACCATACATATATAGACTAAAGCATCTTAGATCTGCTTTGAATCTCTGAACATCTTAGCTTTACTATGTCCTAATTTTGGTTATGTTTGAGGGACCTGTTTGTAAGGGCAAGGTACTTGATTGAGCAAAACGAGATGGGATAAAAAGAATTTAGTGTAAAAAACAATTTTTTCTGCTAAGTTGGCATCAAGTACCAGCCTACCAGGCATGTTATCTACTCAAATTAGAATTAAACCAGTAGTTTTCATATACATACATAGACACATGATTGGTTTAACATTTCAACTCAAGATGGCACCTGACTACTATTTCAACTGTTAGGTTTTGGCCTTTTACTGTCTCAAATTTTTCTATATCCAATGGTTGAGAGGATTTTGGGGTACATGACGGTAACTCGAATCTCAGCGGTATGGTTTCAGCAGCATCATTTATGATTTGTAGTCTATATGAATTTCACTGAATGATAATTGATTTCATCTGCTTCACTGTGCTGTATTTGAAGGTTTTATCTGTACCGTTGCTGTCAAGTTACCCATTAATAGCTAAGCTATCTGGGCTCAGTCTTTCGTTGGTATTAAATTGTGCATCCATGTTGAAGAATGCTCTCTCTGTAAGTACAAACTCAGCTCGAAGGTTTTGTCTCTTGAGTTTCAACAATTGCATAAAAAAGTGATAATGCAAGAAGTTTTGGTATAGTCAGAATTCAATTGATTGTTTTATTATTAATCAGAATTCAATCATCACCGGGTTATTCATCCTACAAAACAACGCAGTGGTAATTTTCCCTCTTTATCTTTATCTGTTTCTGTTTCCCTTTTGTTCTTTTGGTGTAAACTTTTAGCTCAAGATTCCACGACAGCCAGTTATTTATTGGTTGCTGTTTTTTAACCTCATTATCATAAAAACAGCCTCAACACCAACGAGGCGCTGCAAATGGCCTTTCTATGACAGCTATGTCTCTTTTCAAAGCATTTGGTCCTGCTGGAGGAGGTGCTCTGTAAGTATCACTTACATTGGATAGTTGTTCTTGGTACTTTGTACTTGACGAATAGTCGCAATTGTATGATCAGATCATACGAGAGCTAGTTTACATTTTTACACCATTTTATGCAGTCTTTAAGTCAATAATGTAATACAATATCGTTTCACAGGGGTTGCTATATTATTATGCATGTGTTTTCTTTGGTCCTATCAATGATACAGTTCTTAAATTACATCCTATTCTACTAGTTTGTCAACCACTTATTTATTTGTGGCTTCTGTATTTGCAGCTTCTCTTGGGGACAAAAGCGTAGGGATGCTTCCTTTCTGCCAGGTTTGAAGTTCTACATAAATTCCAAGTTTAAAGCCAACATTTTACCTCATTCAAACTCTAAGACAACATTTTGGTTTCTCACTGGGTAAACACAAAAGGCAGTATGTTGACCACATAGATCATGTTCAAGTGATGGGTCACACCATACAATGAACCCCACGCGATAGTTACGTTGGCGAAATCTTTTTCAAAAGTATTATCTTATGAAGAGTATTTTCGCCGAACACTCTAAAAACATTATTATAGAAAAAGAAAAAAGAAACTAACCAGCTAACCATTCAACACCAACCAAATCATATTAAGAAACTAAGTTATCGATCGTAAATAT
The DNA here is from genome assembly GCA_002174775.1 of Macleaya cordata. Taxonomy (NCBI): domain Eukaryota; kingdom Viridiplantae; phylum Streptophyta; class Magnoliopsida; order Ranunculales; family Papaveraceae; genus Macleaya; species Macleaya cordata. The sequence continues at coordinate 442,674 of MVGT01001095.1, forward strand.
CAATAACACGTAAAGATGCATGTGTTGTCCCAGTTGTATATATAGTATGCCATTTCTTTGTTGAGATTCTTCCAATCAGATATTGAATGCTAGTTTTGTTTGTTGAAATGCAGGTAATCAGATGGTTTTCTTCATCCTAACTGTGATTGAGGTGATTGGATTAATAATGACCTTCAAACCATTTCTCGCAATCCCTCAACGGCACTATTGATAAATATATTAATGTAAAAGCTCATTTAACCTCATATTTAGCATTGGTCAGTGATGTTATAGCTGCAGTGATAAGCTAATCAGAAAATGAATGATTTTGTATTGAGAAATACTGGCTATACAATTTTCTTGTATTTATATAGAATTCAATGGTTAACATTCAGTTATTATTACATCCAACTTAACCACAAAGTCTTTTTTTTTTCCTTATTGTCTTTGATTATATGCTTCATGGCACCTTCTTTCTATATAAAATTAAGAGAACGAGTTAGGGTTCTACGAGTTAGGGCAGGGTTAAAACGTGTCAGGTTTAGGGTCAATCCGTGAGTCAAGTTTTGCTAGGTCTGATTAAAACGGATCATATGCAAGGGTTTCAAGACTCACATTTTGAACTTTGAACTTACATCCCTAAAGGAGCTCGTAACATTTGTTTGGGTTGACAGCGGGAATCGGGATGATCATTTTCCTAAAAACTTTCCAACTTACCCTATCATCAAAGTTTTTTCACAAGCAAATGTTCTAATTAAATTCCAAACTTTTCTTTCACTAAAGGGTAAATTTGGTAATTAACAACCTCGAACATTTGATAGCTCAATATCAAATTAACTGTCTTAATGTAAATAAGTAAGACATTAGATAAATAATTACTCCTTCGTCCTCCCTCGTCGTCTAGCATTTGCCTCTACTTTTATGAAACAACATTTGCCTCTACTTTTATAAAACAAGAGAAAAAGAATGTATAGATCACAAACATCACTCTCACGTATTAGACTTTCGCAGCATACTAGTTACATTAACAAGGATTCTATTGACTCAATATCATGAAAGATTAATATGTACAGCTCCTCCATCCTAATCAGTGATTTCTCCCTCTTCTCCCTCAGATTTTTCAATTGACTCCCTAATACTATCTGTTTCCCCAATATCTTCGAACTCGGCGTCATTATCATCATCATCATCTTCTTCTTCATCATTTGCTGCATCATTACCACTACCCTGAAGTCGGGTCGATTTCTCTTTAATGATCCCACTCCTACAATCTCCATCTTTAACTGTGACTAGAGGAAACTCCAATGGCTTCTCTGGCCACTCCTTCAAAAAAGAATTCATCACCATAAACCTGAAAACTTGCAAAAGATGGCTCTTATCTCTCTTTATATCTGCACCCAAAAGCTTCTGCAGAAGGGTTGGCTTCCTCTTGTTCATTTCAGGCTCAGTAAATGAGCCTTCCTTCCCAAACTTTTGCTTCTTGGCAAATCGGTTCGAATTACCACGTCTTCCTCTTTTACCATACTTGTTCTGGAATCTGCCCTTCTTATTTTGCATACTAGGCTCCTCTGCCTTTTCACAAACTTGGTTTTCCGAGTCAGTTAGATAGTTCGGGGGTAATTCAGCAACTTCAACACCCAACTCAGCCTGCTTCGCTAGGATCTCCTTAAGTTGCTACAAGAACAAGCAAATTGTGAGAACAAATCAAATGTTGAAGAGATTCAATAAGTCAGTCGTTGAAATCAAAGTTAAAAGGATATGAGGTAGCCTTTATACTGAAGAAGGGGAGCCCAAAAGAGAGCGTAATGCTATACGGACCACATTAGTTGACCATATAACGCGGCCGCTGACTGGTACATGCCATGTCAGCCAAATCCATTTTTTTTTTCTTCGAATAAAAGTGTAGTGGCCAGAGAGCCTTAATATAAATAATATTAATAATAAATAAAGAATATGGACCACTGGCCACATCAACTTCCCCGTCATGTCGCCCATATAGCATTACTCAAAAGGTAGGTGTCGTTGGGCGGTTGGTTGGCTAGGATGGTATGAGAGGGTAGACTTGTGGTGTTGGCTCATACATGGAGTACAGTCCTATCAAACGCCCACATTTATGACCTAATCCATCATTAATTGCAAGGGGACCTTGGCATCAGTTAGCACTTATCCTGAACTCCTGATGCTATATTTTTTCATATAAAAATACTTATAATAAATCTTCATACCTGCCGTCGCTTTTTGGCTTCTTCGTCAATATCTTCAGAGTGAGTTTGTTGATCAGCTGACTTCTGAAATGGGGGTACAAAGATTTTTATCAGCAAATTGCCCGTGTTAGATTGACAGGAAAAGTATATCTATACTATATATGTACACTTAAAAAGACCTTCTCAACGTTAGATTTCAAGGGAAAGTTCTTCCTTCGTTCTTCACGCCATTGCTGGATTTCTTGTTCAGTGTAGTTCAAAGGGAGAGATCTTACACAAAAAGAAAAAAGAAAAAAAAAATATCAAACAAATTATACAAATTAAGAAAGGAGAGGAGTGTAAATTTCATTGGCATTTCTATCAACAACAGGTCCCTCTTTAAATCAAAAGGAAAAACGAGTAAATAACAGCAGAAAAATACCGTTTACATCCCATCGTGGTTTGGTTGGTAGAATTAGCCATATGAGACTTTCTTGCCCCAGCATTGTGGTGTCCTGTTTCCAGCAGTAAAAGGATTCCAACCACAATCACTTCTTTTTATGTAAAAGGGGGAGATATATAGCGGAGAAGGAATATTAGCAGATTACTCCATCTAGTAATGCCAACTAGTCTTGAACAATGTGGAAAATTAGTTGCAGTAAGTTCATCTTGAATGCATAGACAAAGGACAACAAAGTTTCTTCCATCTCATTTCTGAGTTTTTTATGCTGCATTCAAGGATTCATAATGTTACTTGAAGACTGATTTTCTATAGCATTTATTAGATTTTGCAATTCAATCAATTGTAGTATATGGAACCTACTGCTCCACAGTTTTTCGTTAGTCATCATTTTGTTTGCCACGCTATAACTTTATATTCAACCATGTGTCGCATTGGTCATGCTCATGTACCGTAAAAAAAATAAAAATCAACCTCTACCTTTGTTAGTTGTTACCAATTACTTATAATATGTTTGTCCATTAAGATCACAAGAATATCAAACTTGGTAGCAAGTATTAAGACAAACCTTTTCCTCCTTTCCCATTAAAGGACCTAAAATTTAGGTTTGCATTTTCCCTGGGTTGAAATTTGGATTTCTGGAACCTGCAACATTAAACCAATTATATGACAAACCCATAATTTAAAATATTAAAGACAACAAAAGAAGAAAGAAAGAAAAACTTTAGCAGCTGTATAGGGACGCAGGCCTTGGATTTGCTGAGTCTCTTTTCCCAGATTCATGATGATTCCTTGTGAAGTTGTTCTGATGGTTTCTCTGGCTGATATTTGAGATATTATTTCCACCATCTTTAGCATTATTCCCCTAAGACAGAATTTGAAACATTCCTGTATGATGAGAGAGAGAAAAACACAGCAGTTGATGCTAAAAAATTACTAGTCATTCAAACTAATTTGTGAACAGTTTTGCCGAAAGGTTGCGGGAAGGATTTAGCAAACTGTTGGACTATCTGAAGCCTTGTTTCTTCCCTGTTAACTCTTTTCCTTACCCCCACGCCCCCAAAAGAAAGGAAATGATGCGTCAAACATCTTGGACTTTCCTTTTTAAGGGAGCATGTTGGATGTTAAAGTCAAACTCCACTCAACCCACTAGAAAACTCCAGCAGAAAGAGCCCCTGAATGTTTATCTCATGCAAACCAATCAAAGAAATTTTTTTAAATCATGTAAACATTGATAAAGTTATTTCAGAGGCCATAGCACTGTTTCTGTTCAGTTTATCAATTTAGGGAAACCTTCAAATCCCTTGAAAAGCTCTTTTTTGTTACTGCAATAACCTAACTTTTTTTCAGGTACTCCTAAAAAATGAGTATGGAAGTTTAGCTATTTCATTGTCATTTTACAGCTACGATTCACTAAAAAAAGATCAGAGAAAGTTTCATATTTTGACAGCATTTTCTCATAATATAGATACCCTCCATTATGACAAGTTGACAACAATCGTCATTCCCAATACTGAGGTTACCTTAAAAATAACTATCATGGTTATGCATGATTATGGAGACGCAAAAGCAAGTAACTTTTTAAGTTCCTTCAACAACATTATATGCCATGTAAACAGAAACTCGCATTAGCATCTTTTCCATTCTTTTTGAATAAAAGCTTTGCATTCTTTGCCCTCTCAAAAAAAAACATGAATCGGATGTCAATATTCCATGCTACAAAAATCAGTAGAAAATACACTAGCAGATGAAAATTACCTGTGACCATTGGAGACTGACAGGTTGCAAGCCTTTCTGAGTTTGTTGCATTTGAAGAGGACCATTTGTAAGTGATGGAAGCGAGCTATTCTGAACCTTAGTGGTTGGGATATACACATGTTGATCTTGTGTATTCTGTGGTGCAGCTTCACTGGAATTCATCAATCCCAATTGTTGGTTCATGGGGAAATTGGAATTTTGAGAACCTAGAGTCTGAACTCCTTGGTTTGAGCATCCCAATGAAGGATTTGAACATGGATGTACACTATAAGGTAGAACTTGAGAAGGATTGACAGGGTTCTGTAAGAACTGACTCTGTGGAAAACCGGTAGCTTGGTTCATATGTTGAGGCTGATTGTGAGGATTAAATTTCCCTCCTGGCATATTTGCATGCACATGTGGTTGCAAGGGCCTATTCTGATTATGCACAAACAACTGCCCATGTTGTTGAATAGGTGGAAGTTGATTTAAGTTCTGTGGAAAATTATGTAAATGTCCACATTGTGGAGATGTCATGACAGAGTTCAAATTGTGCAGGGTATTCAGTGAAAAGAACTGAGCGGAGGGTTGAGCCAGGTCATTAGGAACAGAACCCAAAAAGGGCCTTCCTACATGACTATTTTGCAACTGTAGTTGATGGTTAGCGACATTCAGAAAATGGGTATTGGGCATAGGAGCAAAATTTCCATTTAAGTTACTCAAATGAGTATTTGAACCATTAAACGGAACTGGAACTCGAGGATTAAGTCCATGTAACTGAGAAAAATTCGATGGATTGTGATGGGCACAAGAGGAACATGGAAACTGGTGGTTGATGTTGCTACCTGTATTACTCAAATTCGTGAGACATTGATTGGATGACATAACCTGATTTACCAAGGGAAGAGCATCATCATCATTGTCATAACCATAGAGTCACATTTGAATACCATAGTTACACAAGGAGAATACCTGTTGAGGAGCTGAACAGTTACTTCCTTCAATTTGAATTTGGTTGGGAAGATGAGAAAAAGAGGGTTGAAAGGGAAACATTTTCTGAAAGGAGACAATGAAACCCTCAATTCAATCTCCAAAGAAAGAAATATATGTACATAGAAAATTTTAAAGGTACATCATTGTTCCCATGCCATGTATCATGCAATAAAAAGTCTATGTACTCATTGGGCATTTTCCGTTGTTCTTTTCTTTTTTTCAAATGCATAGTATGCATTTAGTTCAAATAATCATGGTTCTTTTCCAAAGCCATCTATTCTCATTATACTTTTTGTCGTGTAGGCGGCTTTACATGCAACTATCTTTTTCCAGAGCTATGTACGAATTATCTAAACATGCTAACGGAATTACTGTTGAACAACGATACTATCACAATAGCTAAAACTCTGATGTCATTTTACCCATACAAACAGAATATCAAAAAGGGGAAAAAATCATCCAGTTGATGATGAAAAGAGGTTTTTGAAGAAATTAGATGCTTGTCAACCCAACCAAGTGGCTACGTCCGTTTGATCGGGTTACTTTGGGATGATATTTTCTTCACTATATTCGTCTATTATATTTAAATGCATGATTTCTTTTTTCCTATTTATGACTCCATTGATTATTTACCATAACATTCAAACAATTTTCAAAAAAAAATGCTAAATACATGACAGCTACTCCATTAACATTCAAGCTTATGAATTTCACTAACAAATTCATGATTATAATAATCAAGCCATTGGTGATGTTCGAGTTTGAAGCAGCCAATGTTGATGGAAAATTAAAGACTTCACTATCCTCAAATAACCATTTAATATAATGTTTTTCTGCATATAAATTCAATAAGAATAGAAAAGATGAACTCATTCTGTTGCCCATCATGTCTATTTTTATAAACTGTTTTGGCCATATAAATTCAAGGACGATATGTTTGGACCCAAGCGAATCAAAAACAAAACGAAACCATCGTTTTTGGGGGAAAAAAATAAAAAAGCAATCGATCTCAACAGACCTGTAACAATACGAGGTAGCTCGACTGTTAATAATGGCGTCCTGTAAGAAGGGCAAAGTGAACCCTAGCTTGAAACCCTTGTTAATGGAGGCGTCCAGTAAGAACCAAGTGATGATCACCCACGGACCGAATTAGAGGTGAAGACTCAAAACCCTAGCTTAGTTAGAACCGTTGTGAGAGAGACATTGAAGAGAGAGAACACAGATGGCTTCAGTTTCAGTGGGGTTTAAGGGTTTTTCTGCTCTTTGTAAGGTTGCAGTTGGGCGGGCCGGATATTTCCACCCAAAGTTTCTGGTTAGACTTAAAATACCCTCATCTTATTCTTACACTTTGCTTACACTTTGCTTACACCTGACTTGTGGATCTGACCATCATCCAAGGAATGATGCTTTTCCTGAGGATATTAATTCTCAACATTTCTATTGAAAGTTCTATAGTCTATAGTTTTTTTTTTTTTGTAAAGTTGTGAGATAATTATTAGTACCTGCTAGTGTAGTGTGATGATTTATGCCAAGTGTTTATTTCTACCGTATACACACACTTGTGATTCAATCGGGCTGCAATTCCTAATTCCTTTATCCGCTTTCCCTTTCCATTTTTTTGGTTACTTTGACCTCTTTTTGGAAGACAAGTCTAGTAGGAGGGATTGGACTTATTGATCAACAAGTTATTTTCCACAGTGAAGTCCTTAAACATCTAAAAATTGATCTATTTCCATTAGAATAGAGATCCATAACGGAGAACTGATCTGTTGAGCGCGACGCTCATCCGTTGAGCGTCACGCGGTACGCTCTTTCATTCAACAGGAAATTTTATATTTTATTATTAAAATAATCTAACTTTTCAATCCTTCTCTCTTTTTTCTATTTATTTCTTTAAAATATACTAACTTTCAACACTCTCTTTCCCATCAAACTAAATTTTCTCTCTTTTTTTATCTTTTCTTTCTTTCTCTTTCTTGTTTTCTCTCACCATGTCCATTTCTCCCTTAAATAAGCCATTTTTACATTTTTCATTAGAATTGCCCTTCTAACACGCTTTAATGTACTTCGATAACATTAACATTTTATTGTGGACAAATATGTAACATTGAGATGTTTTAATGAAGAATTTGGAATTTGTAAAGTTGTATTCTTATTGGGGTTTTTTGCAATTGATATTGTGATTTTAAAGATACAAGAAACAGGAATAAATTTTTACTTGACGTAGGATAGCAATGATGATCCAAGAAATTCACACAAATCTTCCAATAAAGCTTTCAGTTTCATTTGATAACTTGTAACTATGGACGATGGTGAAAAACAGTTTCTTGTTCAAAAGACAGAATCTTACATTGTTACTTTGATAACATATGTAGATGATAAGATATATCAGGGAACGACATGAAGGGGATTGACAATTTGAAAAAATAAATATAGGTACTGCATCCTTTCCATAAAATCTTTGGTAGTGGGAGGTCTTGTGATCAAAATTTTACAGCCGTGGTATTGCCGTTAAGTTTATCCTATGTAATCTAATAATAAATATAGGTATGTTGTTATTGGCGATTTTTCTAGTCCGTTAGTGGGTGCATTTCCTGCGTTTGTTAGTGACGATATTCTTGGCGATTTCTCTGCGCTTCTCACACGCTTACTGCATGTATCTACGCCATAATGTAACTTGGGCAATAGTCCCCTTCAAAAAAAAAAGACAATTTGAAAAGAATATATATTTCCAACCAAGGATTTGGGACAGCTTCAATGCTCATAGCCTCAAATACTATGGTGGTTTCCATATCTCAGAATGGGAGTACGATAAGGATCTTTCTGAGACAGGGATGTTAGGAGCCAGGCTTGCTGATACTATGTTACGTGTCAAACACGTAACTTTACTAAAAATTAAATAAAAACAGAGATAATGGTTTAATTCGAGGAAAACCAGCCTCCAGTTGATTCTTCAAGGGAATCAAAACCTCCATACATGAGATAACTCACAAAATATTCTCTTCCTATCTTTCATTCATGTCCAGACTCTTTAAATAGAGTTTTGCAATTACAAACACCTCTATTAAGCATACCCACCTAAACAAATAATATCTCTAAAAACATAGAACTCTACCCACTAACAAATAACAACTAAACCAATTAACCCCACGTTTATCTATCTCGTAAATTCCTAAAACATAGTCAACACTTTAACTACCAATAACTTGGAAGACTAATTCTACTAACAACCCATATCCCTAAATACGAAGAATTATTGCATACATTTAACTAAAAAATAAATTAAAAATCCTAAATAACTAAACCACTAAATCAAAACATTAAATTAAATCCACGCACATAACATACTCCCATAGATTCTTACTTAGAAGTTATAAATGGAAGATACCCCAGGATATGAGCATTCAGTGAGTCAAGTTGTCATCTTCCATAATTGATTTTTTTGCCAAACATTATACTAAAACAAGACCTCCTATGGCTTCTTAACACTTTGGTTGGAGAAATTAATAAGATTAAAGCAACTTATTTACAAAATGTTGCTTCTAAGAAAGTACTACTACATAATAATCAACAAGGGATGTGCAAAATTTTCAGTAGCAACTGTGAAAAATGCTAACTCATGACAACAGAGAAGCTTTTCAAGATGGATATGAATCCAATTATAGAATGCACAAATTTCTCAAGATAAATAACGACCTCAAATGTTAGAATGCAAGCTTTAATTTGCCAATAGAGTGATCGATTACCAAAGAGTGAGTAACATGAACGTATACCTGCAAGCGTGAGAGCCCATTCATGTTTCCTTTTTCGACTGGGAGTTGCACAAGGGTTCGCCAATAGTACTTATCTAAATAAAATGGTTCAAATCTCAAGAAAGCCATGACAAAATGCAAATTATATGAGCCGTTAAGGATGGGCATCCCTGTAACTACCCACCTATACTCTTAGGCTGTGTTTGATAGCATTTGAATTCCATGGAAATGGGTTAGTTCTGCGGAAACAATACAAATTCCGCCGTTGGTTTACATTTTTAATTCCATGGAAATGAGGGTCCAGTTACTTAAAAGCGTAGCTAATAGTAAGTTTTTAATGTAATTCCATGGAATAGGCTTCCTTGGCCCTCCCAAAGAATTAATTCCGCGGAAGTGGTAGAAATGAACCTATTTCCGCGGAACACATTTCCTTGCTATAAACACAGCCTTAGATTTTAGAGCAAGAAGAACTATAGTGACATAAGATATCCCTCTCTTAATTACAAGTGCCTCATCTAAAGTGGGTGACCTCATTGTTACTGAATCGTAAAAGTTGTCAAAACAACAATCAATATTGTTGTTTTGTTGGCCCCCAAATTACTGCTAAGATTAATTTCATCCTCCTCTAATAAAAGGGTAGAATCAATTTCGTCTTTTTTACGTTTTTTATGTGAACCCACAATTTCATTACTCTGTTTTCCATCTTATTAAGATTTCTTTCCACCCACAAAAACAGACATTGTTTCTTCATCTTCTCCCTCTTCTTCTTCTTCTAAGTTTATCTCTCTATCACTATCTATACCTATATTACTTGTGTTTAGTAATGAAGAAGCAGCAGAAGAAGGTCTACTATCAGTAGCAATAAGAGATAGTAATGTAAGAGTCTTACCAAAACCCATATCATCTGCAAGAACCCCACCTCTTAGAGGATTCGGCCACTCTTTTGTTTTACAGTGCGTCAATAAATTCATGTATGATCCTTGTTTTTTATTCTCTACCCAAAAGGGAGGCAATTCATCCGGATTTTCCCTATGAATCAACCAGCCTAACCCTAATTTTGTATGCATAAAAAGGTCGGTCTTGATAATTTCCTTGGACGGTGCCAATGCTTCCCAACTTCAAAGCAAAAAATTGTGTTTAGTAGTTTATTTATGAAGTTAAGAAAGCATACATTCCATCTTAACCATGATGGAGACAGTTGTTGATAAAAAAAATTGGGATTTCAGCAACAAAAAATGATACACTCTTACAGTTCAATGTTGTTCAGAAAGTACGAACTACATGATTAGGCTTTCTGCTGAAGCTTGAAAACAAAATATTGCAGTGCAAAAGTGGTTGGTTCTGGAAAACCTAATGGAAGGTTGAAGGTTGAGAAAATTGTAACAGAAAGCCTCATCAGCTAATAATCATCTGGTTAAGGAAAGCAGCTTGTTCAGGATAATAATCCATCAATTCGTCCTTGGTCACCCAAACATAATCCTCGCACTTCCCGATCTTAAACTTGTTCGCAGCAATTACTTGCGACTTGAAAAAGAATCTCTGAGAGAAAAAAACAAATAACCAGAAAAATATGGATCAAGATTCGCGAGTGGTTAACAAAAACTCCTTCGACAAGGTAAAATTAATAAATGCAGGTTGTAAGGAAGACGGAGAGGAAAAAAAAAGCATGTTATTATTTTTGAAAAGAAAAACTGTACTTCAGATATATATATATATATATGTATATCGAATACCTTTAAAGATGGAAGGTCAGGCGCATCCTCTTTTGGCAGCATAACCATATGAGCAAAAGGAGCATTTCCAACAAAGTATGTATGAGAAAGATCCCCAAGAACAGATTCTAATGCTGATTCTGCACACTGCAAATCAAAGATTTTAGATTGGACATTCTGAAGATACAAACTAGAAAAATATATAAAACAAATTGTTGTATTACATTACGCAATGTCTCTTCCTTCTCATAAACTTTTTCAGGAAAATGCCAGATAGGCTTTCCTGCAGGAGATCCATATGTAGTACCATAGAGAAGAAGATAAAGTCTTCTATCAAGTGCTCGCTGCAATGATCTTAAAGGAAGGAACGAATAAATCGTTAAGAAGCGGCAAGTTGACAATTTTCACATACATGAATTCCACTATAGATATGTAACGACCATCATCAGAAGTTGTATAATTTAAAAATTGCAAAATCACATCTGATAAAAAAATAAAAAAAAATTGCTATATCACATGGAGTAAATGGTGAACTCCACGAAATGATCTACCATAAACAAGCTAGAACCCCAACACAAACATAGACAGTGCATGGACCTAGGCAAGATCCAATGAGCAACCAAGCTCCTAAGGAAGAAATACCAAACCAGACTGACCACACCATAAAAGAAGAAAAAAGATGATCCAGATTCACAATCGTTTTTTATTGGTCAAGGTTCCCTATTTCTGACACATAATACAAAAGTTAGGAACAGCCAACTTGCTGCAAATCAAATCAAGAATCAAGCACCAAGTGGGAAAAGCCAACTCAGATGGATTTCGAGATCCCGACACCATAAAAGCAAGAAAAGCTCTGGTCCTCCATACAGAGCCTATTAGAAGGTCGACAACCATTAAAACTTAGAAAGTTATTTAAGAAGCAATATTCTAAGCTCTAACCAGCTAGAACCAACAAAGAAAATAATACCAGGGATGTTGTCACATCAGGTTAAAGTTATGTTGCACATACAATACATGTGGATGTGGTAATTTGTGTAGACAATCTTCTCTAGATTGATGTCAAGTTGGGAGTTTTTAAATAGGTTCTCCAATGGACTTGGAACCCTCTAACGACAAGTCCAAATTCACCAACAACCCATTGTTTTTATGTGCATATCCCAGTTTGTAGAACCAACCTTATCCGATATCAGTTTTCCTGGATTGAATATGTCTATAGTTTGCAACAATAAATTTATCGTTGTCTGCCAATGACGAACCTAAAACTGCACTTCTGTACCTTAAAACATTATTGACTGACCCCAGTAAAATTATTTATCTAATTGCAATTGAGAGACAAAGTAAGAAAAACAAATAACTGAAGAAATGGAAAAAATTGAGAATCACTTATAAATAATGTGATTTTGACACTCAATAATCAAATAAACCAATGAAATAGTATCTTCTTAGAAGAACCAATGATCATGACGTTGATATTTTCAATCTATAAGAAACTAGATTGTAAGATGAATTCATGAACAACTTATAAATCTACTTCTTACTTTCTGTCATTACTCTTGTCAGCTTCAGTTATTCGTGGAGCTGGTACATAGTCAATTTGGTAGTCACCTTTCCCCCTGATTACAAGAGTAGCCACGTTAATAAACAAACAGAGGTTTCAGCATCCATTTACATGAAAGTTACCTTGATAACAGACAGGAGAGTAAGCACCAAAATCAACAAGAGAATCATGAGACAAACTCCAGGTAGCGATGATAAATGTAAGCACGTGCAACATATATCACTAGATAATGTTATTTTGCCAACAATGTTTTAAAAGGGATTGGAGGTTTATCCCTCAAGGCGATGCTGCCCAGAGATGCCTTATGCCTTACTAGAGAAAGTGTTAAGCTCCAAAGCATGTAAGGTCATCCACGAGGACTTTGAAATAGGCAATGCTCTAATAATTTTGCCTAAGTTTTTGTTTTTTTATTTTAAATCCAGCATGCTCATAAGGCTTACACCCTACGCTTTGAGGCTTATGCCTCATGCATCAGATCAGTGAACCACCTTGCCCAACCCCCACGTTTGAAAACACTAGTAGCCAAAACTTGGAAGTGTCACAAGTCTAATGAACTTAAGCTTGTAATTAGAATCTAAATGCTAAAGCGACTAACAAAAAAATACAGCCAATGCAGTGCTTCAAATACGGTCTGAATTTGGAGATCGATTTAAGAAGGAAAGAAAATTTAAGTTGCGATTACTCTAAGGTCACTTCTACAGATTGATTTTTTTCAATTGGTGACATGATAACTTCAAGGGTCATTAATACAGAACACTATTACTATTATTTGTAGAAATACAACCTATGGGGATGTCCATCATGCTACAGACAATCAAATATCTAGATTTTATCAACAGAAGCTTTATTTTGGGTAAGCTTGATGTAGTGGGTTAAGCCTTAAATGCAAACTTGGCCTATTCTACTGGGTTTTCAACAATTTAAACAGATACCAGAGAAGTTAGAGTCACTTGGGCTTACAGTTTATGCAGGAAGATTTCTCACTTATGTAAGCCCAGCCCCCTTTTTCCGAACAATACTTATGCAAGCCTTGTAACTGGCAATATTACCCTTAAATTTTTTAATAACTTGCTAAATGAAGAATGAACCCACTATAACATTTCACATATGACAAAACTAGCTTTCAACCCTTCAACGAGCTTTTTGAACAGCTAGACAAGACATTACCTTTCACCCAAGCTAGAAAGTAGAAGCTGTAAGAATGGGAATAAGCTTACACATGCAGGAAAGGCCTCCAAAACCAAAGTTTCCAATAGCAAGTTCCCTTTCCACAATAGGCCAAGTGTGCTAGTTTAAAAAGCTAAACCCCCGAACTTTCCCAACTCTTGATAGGCCTCCAGATGAACAATACATTATGTGAACTACTTTGGGTACCAAATCTATTCAAAGCCGACCACGAAGATAATATGGAAACTGGTTCAAGGAAGATAGACTAGCCAGGTGGCAGTGTTGAAGGAAACCATCAACTTGGACATGTGACACCATCCTTCCATTACATTACGACTAACCACTCGGATCACCGACTAAACCCATCATGTGATAATACTAGCATGAGACAGCGGGTACAATTTTCATAACTGACCTAGGAAACATAAGACCTCATTAATCAAGGGAAACAAACCTATAAGTATTGACCCTATAGGTAAAGGTAAAATGAGAAGAGTAGAGGTTCTCTCACTTATATATAACCACGCTTCTCTCACATTGTTCTAAGCATTCATCCTTCAGGAAGATGTAAGACTCGGTTAAGGAGGAGACTGAGCTGCTCAAGAAAACTAAACGAAATGGAGGTCCAAGTGAAATGTGCTCAGAGTTCTGGAACTATACGTGAAACATGGGCAGAGTTTGAATCTAATGCAGACTCTACCGTATTGGGTGGCAGTAAGAAAATGAATGAGAGAGACCTGTAAACCTAGAGAAACCTGTCATTTAAGTCAGCTAAACCCATTTAGAAAAGGTGCTCGGGAAGGAATCGAACTGCCCATTAAATTAAACCTACTTAAACCCTTTAAAATGATAGAAGGTTTGGGGTATATGGACTCATCTAGCTCCCTATCTGCACAACCCCAAATCAAACTAATCTCACTTACAGAGCTAAACACTACGGATATCATAAATTCACTCAAACAAATAAAAATTTAGTGGAGATGGAAGATTAGATACCTACTTACAAAATCATAGAAACATGTAAGTAAAGTAACAAACAAAAAAAAAAAAAAAAAGTTAATTTACCTAGCATCAGATTTTCCTAAAACAGCATCTGGATACTTCCGCCGATATTGCTGTCCCCATCGAAACCTAAAGAAATGATCCCGTATCAGCTACTTAAAACTGTTCGAATCAGTTTGTTTTTGGAACATTAATCAATCTTTGATAAAGAACATACTCAAAGCCTAATTTCTTGTAAATCATAATAAGAAATGGAGATAACAGAAGAATAGTCTTACGTGAATTCTTGAAATGCGTAGACCACGGGATCGATCTTCGGTATAACGACTGGTAATCTCTCAAATAACACAGCAGCAACGACCTTATCTGGATTTGATGTGCAGAATCCTCTCGTTGTTCTTAAAGATTGAGTGAACAATGTGAGTCTCTTCATTTCTCCAAATCAAAAACTTTAGGGTTTTTTTAGATGATTTGCCAAAGCCCTCCTTAAACCCTACGAAGTTGTTTGTTGTTTCCGTGAAATGCAGGAATATGGTACCCTGTAGCTGTTCTTCCGAGGGGGAAACTAAACTCCACTTCAGCCCCTCTTTTTTCTCTACGACGGGTCGTGCACATGCGGATAAACAATAAGTTGGCGGGTTAGTGAATGACTCGCGGGTCAACCCTACTTTCACCTAGTTCGGGTTGAATAAACCAGACTTTAGAGCATCTCTAATACAAATGTCTATTCTTTCAAAAATGATATTGGGACAGACGAATGGGAGGGTCCCAATAGAAGCTCTGTTATTCTTTCTTATATGGAGTAATTCTTAGACAATGTCTGTCAATTTATAACTCATTGAATTACGGTATCCCGTTTAATTTACCAAATTTTAACTTGATTTTTAATTTTTTCTAGATTAGCCCAATAGATGTCGGTTATATAAACGTGACAATATAATATGACTTTGTGGATTATGTAAAGCTCATAGCACAATCCAATTTCTAAATTTTTTTTCCTTTTTAAATTTGATATTCAAGCCTATTAGTTAGATCAATCTAACAATTGTCTATTCATTAAAGTCCACAATAGGGGCAATGATAGTGAAGTGGAGGGGATGGTAGTGTGGCAGTAGTGACATAGCGACAACGAGGTGATGGTGGTAGTGTTGAGGTGGCAACGATGGTGTGGTGGGGTCGGGTGTTGTTGGTTATATGGCAATGGTGTGATAATTGTGGTGGTGGTGGTGGTGGTGGTGGCCGGGATAAGGTGGCGACTATGAAGTGGTGGTGGTGAGGAAATGGTGGATGGCAGTGGAAAAAGATAGAAAAGAAAAGAATACTAATGCACGTGTCCACAATTATGAAGAAGATAAGGATGATTAGAATTCTTAAAAATAATGAATTTATAGTTATTACATTGATTTTTTAAACTGTTTCAGAAGTGTTGAGACAGTTACAAAAGGGTAATAAAGAAAATTTAACGTATAGAAAATGGTTCACGGTGGACTAAATCAATATTTTAAAAAGTTTAAAAGACTAACAACTATTTTTTAGAATGATCATGAGATCTTTTGTGTATTTTAAAAATATCAAATATCAAATACTAAACACTAATTATTTTTTCTCAATGGGATTTTTAACCAATTCTATGTTAAAAAAAATCCAAAAATGGGCTTACGTTTAATTTCTAACCTTAGCCAAAAACTAATTTTTAAATTTAGCCAAAAATTGTTTGCATACGGTTTGCATATATTACTTGCAGAGAGTGGATCGAAATACATTGGTTAGGAGTACATTGAGTATACATTGTCCTGTGGGGCCCACCTAGAGATGAGTTTAGGGATCATTTTAAGTTCAGATATTCTCTCAATCATGTTGATCATCTTCACAAAAAACTAGCCTATTTTAAAACTTGTAACCCTATCATATAATGATTGGAAATCATTGAAAATCAATGATAATTGAGCTATTTAAACACAATTGATTTTTAGTAATTTTTAATCACAAGATGATTCATCTCTAGGCAGGTCCCACAGGCCAATGTATACTCAATGTACTACTAACCAATGTAATCAGACCTACTCTCTCTTATTTGCATATTATTTACATATTATATCCGGGCTAAATTTCAAAAACTAAAGTTAACTATTGGCGTTGACTGTGTGAATATCCTATTTGTTATCGAGGGGCCGCATGTAAGCTAGGGCATTCCATCCAACATGGACCGGCCCTCAATCTGTCTGTCCCCACAATAGACAATGAGTGGTGGATTGAGGGTGTCACCTCAATCTGATTAAATAGGCAGGTTGAGGGACCAATCCGAAAGGCATTTTCGTTCCATCCAAAGTATAAAACATGGGTCCTGTTAACGTGTGCCGGCACACGATAAGGTTGTTTTTGAAGGAGCTTTTTTGCAAGTTAGAGGTCTTCAAATCAGCCAAATTTTTGTAGACATAATATTATCATTATTTATAAGATGTCTACAAAAAATCAGCTCAATCAGAAATATCTAACCTTCCAAACAAATCACTTTAAATATAAGCCGTTCATTCACACTATTAAAGTCTAAAATAAGTGTTTGTGGTGCTAGAGGGTGCTAGAGGTCTCCGATTGAGCTGATTTTTTTAGATATGATCTAAATAGTATAAATACCATACATATCAAAAAATCAGCCCATTTGAACAACCTTAAGAAACTACACAAAGCTTATCACGTGCCCTTAGTGCCTATGTTAACAAAATCCATAAAACATTACTCATTTCCCTTTTAAATGACGCAGATTATCCATTTATCCTCAATCAACTTTTGGTCTTTAATCTTTATCCTCAATCCTCATCCAGAATATTTGTTAATTTATCACGTGACAATTTGGAAAATCCCTACTTTGAAAACTTCTTCTCTCTTCTGCCTGTGGAGGAAAAAGGCGTCCTCTCTCGAATCCTAGTCCACGGGATTTCTTTCTTCTTTCTCTGCTTCTGCAAATCCCGTTTTCGGAAAACCACTTTTCCGTCTTTTACCCCCACTCCCCGCAAAGCGGTTTTCAAAAACAGCTTTTTGCGCAGGTTGTAGTGTCAATCTCTGTAATTAATCATAACATTAGTGGCATTTTAAAAATATAAATTTGATTTTCTTTTTCTTTCTGACATAACCACCCCACACGTCTGTCTCCTTCAATATAAATCTCCAAAACCCCGAAACTGGATTAGATCAAGTGGCAATCTTCGTAAATAAATTCATGATTGGTGTCATTTATTAAACCCTGTGTTCTCTTCTCCTTATTTCCTTTCTCTCTCTAAAAAAATCTGCAGATCTGTTTGAAAGCTGCTGCTTGAGGTGAAAAATGGGAAATGCGAATGGAAGAGAAGAGGGAGAAAATGGAAGCGATGATCCGTCTGTACGATCGGATGGTGGAGAATCCGGTTTCCCTCCGAATCCTGACCGTCCAGTTCGTGTTACTTCGTATGATTCGATGGGAAATTCGCCGCCAGAGAGTCCTGGGCGGTCCAGATCTCCTCTCATGTTTGCTCCTCAGGTAACCTCTCTTTATCTCTCTTCATTTACTCGAAAATTTGATCTCTGAGTCTTATATTTCGTTATCTTGATCTCATGTTGTTTTGTTGATGCTTTAATCACAAATCGGAAACCCTAAGTTTTTTTTGTTCAATCTCTCATCATGCAAATCTACAACCTTATAATCTATTCACAGTAAAACAAACTTGTTTTGGTTGATTAAGTAATTTTTACATTCATCTGCGTTCCATTGCTTCACGTTAGGTCATGTTCTATGTATGATTATCAATTAATAGTGGAGACTGATTCTGTTAATAACCAATTCTTGATCTGGTCAGTGGGGATAGGTGAAAAAGAGCTATAGTTTGCTTCAATTTTATCTTTCAAGTATTGCATTGACTGATTAGTGATTGCTAAATTGAGCAACATTGTAACTTCAAACATCTTTTTTTTTTTGAACTTTTGGATTCTGGTAATCTTAATCTCTAACAAGATTTACATTTAGTGTTGAGGATTTTGTTGCTAGATTCCTCCTCAACGCCAGCTGTTGATTCGAGAAATAACGACGTCTGAAAAGGTTGTCTTTGTTATTGTCGTATCCAAGGGCTGGCGTTGGTTTTGATATGGATTTACCAAATTGCAGGGGTCTATAACATTCTTATCCATTTATAACACACTGGGCTGTAACGTGTAATGACATAATAGAGCGAACTTTAGATTACTTGAAGCTGAACGATGAGTTAAAAGTTTGCAACTGATTCAGTTATGGTCTTTTATGTTACATGCCTTTTCGGTGGAAACAGTTTTGAAATGTTGATATGTTTTGTGCATGTCGCGTGGATGCCTTCTGAACGATTCTAGTACTAATGCCAACAGATGCTGAATTCTACTCCCAGTCAAGGACTTCATTGTTTTTCTTTTTTCACCTTGCATGCATGATATAAATTTACAGTTACCACTTATTATGAGTTTTTCCTTTTCCCAGAAATAATTTCTATACCTGCTCTTATCTCACAAATATACAGTTATTACCATATAAACTAGTGGGCATACACCCTTCTTTGAAATGAGATAAAAAAAAGTGATTAAGTACCGTTCAAAAATAAAAAACGAAATAAAATCGATTGATTAAGTTTGCACAAAAATTTATTTAAGTATATAGGTGTAAAGAATGATAAAGGCTTTAGACATACCAAAGCCTTACTTCCTGTTCATAATAGTATAGAACTAATTTCAAAATTTCCAAATATACTGTCAAGTATAGGAATTCTTTTCATTGTTGTTGAATTTAATATTATTTAATTGTTAAATGTTGACATCCTATCTGTACATAGAAGCTTGATATATTTCATATCTTTATTTCTCAAGTTCATTTCACTCTAGACCTGTTTCTGTTTCGAGGCATATCAATGTTCATTGTGAAGGAATTTATGCGCATTATTTAAGTTATTTGTGATTTTTTGCTTCAGCTATGTTGAACCCTTGAGGTTATAACTTCTCATTTGTCGTCCCTCTATTTTAATAATGTCTTATATTAGGACAGTGCTTGTTTCCTCACTATATCTTATCCTCGATATCCTTATATTTGGCCAATGTTGAGCTTTAAGCTTTCATTGCCCACACTCTTTGCTGGATGAAGTAGGGTTGCATCATGATGTCAGCTGTATAAAATTCATGCCAACGCTACCAACATAAGTTTTCGACGTTTCTGACTCATGCTAGGGTGTTTTTTGAAACAAATTACGTCATTACCTGATGTTAGTAGCCAAAGGTTGGCTAGTTTTGCTATAACAGTGCCAAGTTGCAACAAAGATTCTGCACTATAGGCAAACCAATTTATTAAAATGCTTTAATGCCATGTGTCCCGCTAACAAATGGTGTAGGCACGTAAGTAAGAACAAGTAGAGTCATTAGTTGTATAGGTCCATGTGGTCAAGTGTATATGGAGGAGTTCGGTTTGGAACACCATTCTTAGGAGTGTAAGATCCCAATACTACAAGAGAAGCAAAGGAGTTAGTGATGAAAAAGTAAGATATAGGATGATGTATTCATAGAGAGAGTGGATGACCTATATTATTAAATTACTGAATGAATGTTATGTAGGACATGTGGAAGGTATTGGACCCAAGTGTTCCTAAAGGTGGAAGCAATGGTGAGTATGTAATCAGATATATTATTTAGTTGCTCATATGGAAACATGCTTCGGAATGTTGTATAACCAGCCTCAAATGCATCATGCATTATGCATATCAGTTGAACTAAAGGGAAATTTTTGTAAGAAATAGGACGCCTAGTTATAATTTGTTAAAGCTGAATGGAAGAATCAAGTATTTATTATATTTTGAAACAATAAGACTAGGTATGTTTTGTGAAAACTCAATATTGAGAATTAAGAAGCATTTTCATACTATGAGAAGTGGAGATCAAGATGTTGAGGTATTTTTCTTCTAAAAATTGCTACTTTAGTCTTTAGATATGTGAGTTGGACAATGGCATTGGTTCCATGCACACGCTTTATTGGAAAAATCTTAGTTACTCCCACTTTTGTAGCGTGCAGTTAAATATATTGTATTAGTTAACAGTCTGTTAATGTTGTTTGTATTTCTCGCATCTGCATCGTGCATAACCTAATTTCATTTATGGGAAAATACAAATAGATCAGGTTGAGGTTTATTCTTATTAATCACAGATTGAATTTTGATGTCAGTTGCCTTTTGATATGCAACTTCTTTTCATATCAATTAAAAAAAACAAAAAAAGGGTATGCAACTTCTCACCCTATTAGTTGATGGTGAAATTGGTGCTTCTTGATTTTGTTGCCAATTAAATAGCATTTTATATCTTGGAGTATGCACAAATTAAATTGGCCTCGTTAAACTGAGTTATACCCTCTCAACTGAAAAGTATCTGTGAGATTTCTTTTGTTTATATTTAAATGTGAAGAAAGTAACGAGACCCTTTCTTGTTATCCACCTGATAGAACTAGGTTTGGTTGAAATTTTTCTCCACTGATAACAGGTCATTGTTTATGCATTAGGTTCCTGTAGCTCCTTTACAAAGGGGTGACACTCCGTCGGTCTTAAATCAAATGTGGCTGAATGAATCTCATGATGATCTAGATCTACCTCCAGAGCAAGGAATTCCCACCTTGATTACGTGGAGCTATGGTGGTCAAGATGTCTCAGTGGAAGGATCTTGGGACAACTGGACATCTCGGTACTGTATGATTTCTTTTTTATAATACAAAGCAATCTTAAAAAGTTATGGGCATAACTTCAGTGCAAAATTTATGGGCATACAAGCATGGGAATTTTAAATATGTGCAAAATTTATTGTGTATAAATTGTGCAGGAAGGCACTGCAGAGATCAGGCAAGGATCATTCTATTCTGTTGGTCCTTCCATCAGGTATATACCAGTACAAGTTCATTGTGGATGGTGAATGGAGATATATCCCTGATCTTCCTTGCATAGCTGATGAGATGGGCCGAATTCATAATCTTCTTGATGTGCACGTAAGCCATTGCCACAATTTTCTTGTGTAGGAAATCCCAATTCTTTGCTGTAGTATACAACAACGTTTTGTTTCTTGAAAAAGAGTAATGGTTGCCTAACCCAACCGAAACAGAAAATATTGGTAGTCTTTGACATAATGACTCCTGGATAGCTTAAATTGTTCTCAGTAAAGCAGTTTGTTTCTTCCATGTATTTTGGCTTTTCCAAGTGGTGGCCTGTCAATTGATGATGCACATGTAATGTAGAACATTTTCTTTTCATTGTTTTAGACAGAGGAATCACCTTCTGACAATTAACTATTTTTTCAAAAAGTCACATCGTTTATTCTAATTCAGAATTGTTTCCTTCAACTCATATTGTAGTTCTTTATTTCAGGATTATGTGCCTGAAAACCTTGAGAGTGTTGCTGAGTTTGAGGCTCCACCATCACCAGACTCGAGTTACGGTCAGACATTTCCAGTGGATGAAGACTTCGCAAAGGAGCCTGTGGCTGTTCCGTCTCAGTTGCACCTCACAGTCCTTGGAATGCAGGACCCTGCTGAGGCATCTACAAGGCCTCAGCACGTTGTTCTCAACCACCTCTTCATAGAGAAAGGATGGGCTTCTCAGTCTCTGGTTGCTCTTGGATTAACACACAGGTTTCAGTCTAAGTACGTCACTGTAGTCCTCTACAAGCCTCTCAGGAGGTAAAACTGATACTCTTTCTCTCTCTAACTCTCTCTCTCTCTCTCTCTCTCTCTCTCTCCCCTTTTGGTTCAATCTGTAAAGAGGAGTAATCATAATTACTGCTTCAAAGCATTTCTGTTAATAGATCAACTTTTGTTCTGTTTTATTTTCTTTTCTTCCCTCAGTTTGTTCTGTAGTAGTTCATGTTAACTGTTCTTTAAGCATTTAGAAACGCATTTCTCGGTGCTTCATATAAATCAACTCATGATTCCTCTTTCTATTTAGCTCTTCTTTTCTGCTCTCTTTTTTTTTCTCTTTGTTTAAGGAAGAATACAAAGTACTTTTCGAGCCAACATAAAAAAACGTTCAGTTGAGGTATATTCGATTTATTACCAAAGTGTTACTATGGGGCCCAATGTGGAGCCTCAATGGCTGAACTTTGTTTGGATGATCATCTTTGTAAAAAAATCACAATGATATAAAATTTTAAGCTTTTTGAATCATCTATGATTTTTTTGTGATGATTCTCTTTCACCATTTTTTTTTTATCAGATCTCTTCACCATTTAATCATCCTCACAAAAAAAAGATCATATCTAAAGATAAAAATCAATGATATTTTTTGTGTTCTTTGTATGAATAATAATCTTACCCCAACAACTCAATAAAAGTTCTCGATTTTTAAACTAATCTATCCTTCTTTAACCTAATCTGTGTCGGCTATTTTTTTTTCTTCTTTTTCTGAGGATGGTACAAGGGCACCATAAACAACGATTATAGAGAAGGCATCATAAACAACTTGCCACCAACAAGATCGAATTTTCATCCGCATACTTTACCATCATCCCAAACAGTACTTGTAGTTTTAGTACAATAATTTTGTGGGGCTTGATACTTCAGCCCTACATTTTACTTAGATCAGCTCAGTTATTTGTTGGTTATATAGAACCCATAATATAGATTTCATAAAATAATATGCTGGTTTTATAAACCAAAAATGCCATTTTCTTAGCTCTATATAAACGATAAATTATTTTATATTATTGGCTATGTGGAACGGACAGTTGAGTTGAATTAATCAAAAGTTAGGATGCCTATTTTTTCATATATTAGGGCAACCATAGCGGTGACATTTTCTGGCTAAATCTTCAGAAAATGTTACGCAATGATGAATACTAAATTTGGAGAATACCCTAGGAGGCTTTGAGATAGGCCAAATTTGGCTCTCTCCATAGAAATATGCAGAAATTTTAGACAAGCGAACTGGGGGAGGGTCGTCTGAGCATTGGGCGGGTAGGAGGTGGGTTGCCCCACAATTTTTATTTTTATTTTTAATTTTAAAAAATTTAATAAAAAAATACTTTAGGGACACATGCATCATTTTTAAAAAAAAAAACAAATTACACCGCTTGGCATTTTCAAATTGTTTTTTTAAATGACACATGTGTTCTTATTTAGTTTTTTATTAATTTTTTTTGGCAAACATCATTTTTCACCACTGTGTTACTCACTTATGCTATATTTAGCT
The DNA here is from genome assembly GCA_002174775.1 of Macleaya cordata. Taxonomy (NCBI): domain Eukaryota; kingdom Viridiplantae; phylum Streptophyta; class Magnoliopsida; order Ranunculales; family Papaveraceae; genus Macleaya; species Macleaya cordata. Next base: position 466,417 of record MVGT01001095.1, read on the forward strand.
TCCATCGATGTGGATGGCCTTACCATAGATAGGAAGTTGTATGACTAATTTTCATCAACGGGATCCGTGGCGCAATGGTAGCGCGTCTGACTCCAGATCAGAAGGTTGCGTGTTCGATTCACGTCGGGTTCAATTTCCAAATTTTTTCTTTTTTTCCAAAATTAAACGATATAAAATGAAAAATATATAAAATGAAAAATATATAAAATGAAAAATATATAAAATGAAAAATAAAATTTGCGGTGAGCGTGGATCGAACACGCGACCTTCAGATCTTCAGTCTGACGCTCTCCCAACTGAGCTATCCCCGCTTGATGACTTATAGTCAACGGATATTTAATACTTAATTCATAACTCAAAGGTTTTTAGAGCTAAATCCCACGGTTGGCCTGGTTTGGATCAATCAGATCACTGGGCCCTCAAAGCATGCCAAATTGGGATATATCATTGTTGATGACGTATGACCCTACAACCCTCTTCTCACCTCATCAGTCACAAACAAAACAACAATAATCCCACTCTTAACAGTTTAAACAGAGGATAGAATGTTGTGTTTATGATGGCAAACCCTAGAAGAAATTCATTTTCCAACTTCAACTCTACCAACAACCCAGTTTTCTCTCTTGAAAATCCATTACAACAGACACAATCCTTCTCTCTCTCCTCTCTCATTGTCTTCCTCAAGAGACCCCATGCCTTCCCTTTTCTTCTCTCCATCTTTCTCCTCCTTACTTGGGTCTCCCTCAGACTGCAACACTTTCACCATTACTCTTCTTCTCAACAATCTCTTCAGTCCCAAGAAACCCAGAATTGGAGGAGAGATAGTGAAGATGAGCAGGCCAACCTGGTGAGATTCACCTCTTCTTTTCCTTCTCGGATATCCAGGGACAAGAGAGGATGGTTGCTTAATCCAGTCACTATTGCCCAGGATGTTGGGCTTCCAGGTTAGTAGCTTTTAGCTTTCTATTTATATATTTGAGATGGGTTTTGCTTATTCTTTTATGGGTTATTGTTTGCTTTGTTGATTATTGAGTGAAATTGGGTGTTTAGAGACTATGAGTTTGATTTAGCTTTTAGGGTTTCAATTGATGTTTGAAGGGACTGGGACACCTTTACTTTGATTGATAAGACGCCCATGATTCAAAGTTGCTATTGTTGAGAATAGGATTGCCTTTTTTTTAATAGGATTGCCTTGCTTGTCAAAAAAAGAGAGGATATAATAGAATTTCCTTGATAATATTCACTGAAAAGTATGCTAAACATTACATTTGAAGAATATCCATACATTAGAAGAATATCCAAATTGTGTTTTAAGTATGGGAGTGCCTCATTTATTAAAAACAGGGGTTGTCCAATCACTGATTACTCCATCTGATTATCTATCAGTTTGGCATTAAGCAAACCACTTAACCACACTGGAATTTTACAGGTTGATTGGGGTTTCATTTTTTCAACTTTCTAGGTCTCATGTTTTTCAGAATTTCTGACATTGTAGGGGGAGCGTTAACGTGCAGTTCGGTGCATGTTGGTCAAATTCGACCTGGTGGTATGAGGGGAAATCACAGACACTACACGTGCAACGAGACGTTTATAATTTGGGGTGCTGAAACAAAATTTCGGGTATGTCTTGTTTCTGTTGAGAAGATATTATAGGAATCAAAAGAACCCAATTCGAACAAAAGTTTCAATATAAAACAAGTTTTAAAATTTCAAATTAAGCTTTTCTGTTTTATCAATGTTGAAGTTGTAGTAGAGCATGTGAAGTACCTTTTTAGGAAAAAAAAGAAAAGAAAAACAAAATAAGAAAATACAAAATTTAGCAGAGCGTTACCACCAAATGAATACACATTACACAGTACACACGGTTCTATAAGTAACAGATGATGCATTCTGTCCTAGAGGAATGCTAGTGGAATTGAAGAGAATGAAAGCGAAAACAAGACAAATAGGATGGTGTTCTTGTTACCACACTTGTAACCTTCCATTATAAGGTTGGTTTGTGATTTTACGTAGGGCATAGGATGGCGTTCTTATTACCTAAAGGACTCTTAGATGGATGGTTGATGCACAAAAGCGTATTTTTGTCCTTTTTAGTCTTTTGTACCCGAATGGGTGTCACCCCTGCTCATCTTTCTTACGGGAAAAGATATAATATGTTTAACAATAAGAAATTACTAGAATGAAGTACAAGGAACTGAAATGAGATAATGAGTACCATAATTATCCTCATTTCTCATTGTAACTTGCTCTTATATCGTGACTCCATTCCACCCTTTAATATCAGATCCTTGCACTTGATTTGCCCTAACCACGAGATCTACATTCTGTGAATTTTATCGGTTGAGAGGGAACCCGCCCTAAATTTTGCAGAATCTAACAACAGTTATAGTAGATTGAAAGATTTTGCATTTCTTTGTTTGAAGGTTGTCTGAATGACAGTAAATTGTACAAAATATATGCTTTGAATTTCAAATAATCTGTTAAATGTTCTCTTGGATTTGTTGATTGTCTTTTTGGGCTTCATACGAAGGCTAGGGTCTTTCCACATATATGCAGCTTGATTATAAGGCGAGAGATAAAGGAGGACTTGGAAAAGAAAAAGAGAAAGATCACAATAAGGCCTCTTTTGGAACCCGTTAAAGTAATCAATCATGGATGATGGATGAAAAAATTTTGTTTGTTTACTGGAATGTATAATTATTCATTTTAAAATAAGAATTTACAATAATATCATACAAAAAATTGTTTATATTAACATATACATTTTTTGGTCTTCTCACAATTATCACCAGATTCACCACCCTCGACCACCATCCCTACCATCACCACCTCGATTAGTCGTAGTAATAATTTGTAGAAGTAAAACAAAAGAAAAGAAAACATTTTAATTCTCTGGCATTCACACAAGCATAATATTTTTTTTTAACCTAGAAACAATTTTCATAGAACGGTTTCCAAATGGCCCCTAAATGTCAAGTTTGTATTTGGTTATCAAATTCACTTTTCATGACAGATATTTTTGACATGCTTTCAGTTTAACCCTGAACTCGAGTTGTTTACAGTTGGAGAATCATATGATAGATAAAGGTTATGCTGAAGTCACAGTTGGTGCTGAAGAGGTTGCCGTTGCTACTAGCCCAAGCAGATCTGCCCATGCTCTGGTGAATGTGGACCCTATACGAACTGCATTCTTGTTGGGGTGCCAAGACAGTACAGTAACATACAATAACTCCACCACTGATTTTAACGTTTGGAAAGATCTTCTATAACTCGGACTTGATTTGTTTTGTGATCGGAAATCTTACATTCTCCCTTTCCTTTTTGTCTAGCATCATGTAACTACTTTATTTTTCAATTTTGGCATCATTAAGATCTGCTTTGATTGTGAAAAGAATGTTCAGGTTTCTATGTAAATATGTCATAGTTGCTTCCCCAAAATCAAGCCTTCTTCTATTGCAAGTAAGTTTCTCAAGTTACCCATCTTGCTGTTACTTCTTATTAATTGTATAGTGGTTTTTGTTCCATGAGCCAATTTTTTAGTTATCCAAGTAATTTTAGTCTGATTATGGGAAGGAAATTACTCGCCGTTCGAAGGTTTCAAGTCAACCATCTCTGAGTTGTGGAAGTTAATGTAAACATTTTGTTGTTGAGCAATAAGCCAATACCAGCCACCACCTTGATGCCAGTCCCGAAAGCTTTAAAACATTTTGTTCTAAACCTCTTAGTCATTAAATTCCTGCACATCTACAGCTTGTTTATCAACCTTTTGAAACTCAAATTACCCTACTTGGAACTTGTTAGTCGACCTCTCTGCTAACTGTCCTCGACCTAATATCAGCTCTATCCTCTGCGATAGGCTTAAGATCTCAATAGAACCCTTCCTTTTGATTGTGTTGTTTTGTTTAGTTATCTATCCTCCTGTTTCAAGAACCTATAGCTTCACACAAGCCCATAATGAGGATATGACTACAGATAGAGCTGACTGATGATCATAGTATACCATCTTTTCTTTAGTAATTCAGATTTCACTTTTAGGCCCTGCTTGGTATGCAGGGAAAATTTGCAGAATGCAAATTACCACAGCTGTATCCTAACTAGCAGAGGAATACCATACCAAGCAGCTGATTTATCAATTTGACCGTGAATAACTGCAGATGCGAATTTTCCCTGTATACCAAACAGGGCCTTACAACATTGCTTGGTTGTTTCTATTACAGTTTTAGACTGACTCTTAGTTCACTTACAAAATCGTGCTGCCCCACGGTCAAGCGTGGGAGGTATTTTGTGCAGTCGGATGTTAGACTGTTGGATTCAGGTGTGAAGCGAGGGAGGGTAGTTGTAGGATTTGGTGTTGGCTACCCCACAATTCACTGGGGTAGTTATATCTATTTTTGCCCTTGTGAATTGTGGGGCAGCAAACACCTAAATCCTACGACTCCTTTCGCTTGACAACCGAATCCAATATCTGACTGCACGAAATCCCTCCCACTCTTGACCGTGGGGTAGCACGACTCTTCATTTATATTATTTTCTCGAAGAACACCATTCCATCAAGTTTGTGGGTTTTATCCACCCACCCACATCTAGAGTGGGTGAATAAAATTGGACTCTGGTTCAGTGTTAGAGATTGAGGCTTCAAAAATCTAGTGACAGACTGTTGGAATTCAATCTTCCTTGAGAGGAATAGGAGAAGTCTCTTTTTGGTGGGGTAATATTCTATTTTCCCTCTTCTGGTTAGGTGGTGCAAAATGTTCTTCCTAAGAGGGATGGATCAAAGTACAGAGATTCTTGGTCTTAAATGACTTTCATATGAAATTTGACACTGTTCGACGGGAATGTCGGAGCGTCTAATTAAAAGATAAGAGCCTCCAAATTGCATAATGTAATTCAGGAGGGAATGTCGGAGCACCTAGTCTCCAAATTGCATAATGTAATTCGGGAACGAAATTTGAAGAGCGTCATTTCTTTACACCGTTTCTAATTAATAATATTTTGAAGTCTTATATTTTAAAGTAATAAAGTGCAGCATAAACCGAGGCCCACAATCAAAGTAATTCTAAAGTTTGGTCAAAGCCTAAGTGAAATAATTATGGGAGATCATGAATACATGTGATGGGTTATGATTTAGAGTAACTGTACATTGTAGGGCAATATGAGCCCTTTAAAGTGGAAGAAGGTACCCTTAAAAGCTGAGGCATGTTTTGCACTATCCCCCGAGCCATGGTAGGGTAGGGGGGTCCAGCCTTGCTTGCTTTGAGAATGATGTTTCATTGTTTGCAGCTTTCCCAGTCCATTAACCTTCCCATTCCAACCCATACATAGCCAAGAGAGAGAATATATATATATATATATATAGAGAGAGAGAGAGAGAGAGAGAGAGAGAGAGCATATCTCAACTTTAAACCATAAAGAATGATCCCAAGACCCAACAAGGATAACTCCTACTTATAAGTCCTCCAAACTGATAAAATCCACCCAATCGCCCATCCATTTCACAAGGGTAAACTTTAGCTGCAACAAAAAAAATTGCCTTTAACATCTTACTTATTATTACACTCTGTTTACACCTTTTCTATAGAGTTTACATAGTTACATAGAGAATCAAATAGCTGATTTATTGCGAGGATTATCTCATCACCATGTAGATCATCTTCACAAAAAAATATACCCTTTGATTATCTTTGTGGTTATACACGAGGTAATGGTGCTAACATAGTACACATCACGTGGTATAAAATCACATTTTTTTTTCTTTTTTGAAAAGATGAACTTATTTTTAAAAAGATCAGTAACTCAAGCTAAGCTAACTAATAATAAATCTAATTAAAAAAAAACCAAAAGAAACATATGAAACATGATCCAGCATGGTTTTTTTTTTTTTTTTTTTTTTGTATCTTTTGTATGCAAAAACGTCTATAAGATCCGCTTTTTCTTTTCTTCTTTTGTATGATCATCATCAGTAACGTCTTGCTTAGGATTCGGGGTTTCTATTCCAATTCATAACGAATGAATCATGAATTATGAATCATGATCATGATGATGTCTTCAGTCTACTGTCTTATGCTTATCGACATCCCATGCATGCGCTCTTTTGACCTTTCCTTTTTCTCTCTCTTATTTTTTACTTACTTTAAAAGATTTACCTTACAATAATAGCTGGTAACTTTCTGGCCCTGGCCCTGGTCCTGTAAGGTGAAACAAGCAAAAAAAAATGATATTCTGGTGTATGACTTTTGTTTTGTGTTTCGCTAGTGTGGTCCTTCAAATATATTCTAGAGATTTGCATCTGCAAATGTCCTCCATGCATTGCAGGACCACTATAATCTTGATTGCAACAATGCTACAACATGTTTTCAACTAAATCTGGATATTGGAGCAATTGGGAATGGTTTTTTTTTTTTATGATTTTGACACTAATTTGAGTAATAATTTGGATTGAACAAATTAATCCAAAATCAAAATATAGTAAATGATTAATAAATTTCAAATGGTTAATGGTCACATTTGAATGCCAACAAGAGTTGGTTTAGTAGTAAGAAGTTTAAAAAATAGGAGTTAAAAAGCCTTAAGTTAAAGTCTTGTTGGTCATTGCTAATAAATTTTTTCTTTTTAATTATCTGACATGTATAAGACGAAGAGATTACGTGTTTCTAAATCTGCAACCATGTATTGGACCGAATTGGCCATTACAACAACGACAACCATGATGCAAGATAAATATACAATTGAGAAAGGGACATGCGCCACGAGGTACAACACAAAATTATGCAAGTCTAATAAGGGTGCACGTCAACATTCTTTAACACTAGTCCTTAATGCTAGTTCTTGTGCAACTTTTTTAGTGCTAAAATTAAGGCTTCAACACACGATCAAAATGTTTAGCATAAGAAAAACCCAGCATAAAACCATTAGTGCCATTTGTAAGGGGTTAAAAAGAAAGCAGGCCCCATGTCCCCATGTTGTGTGTCCAATCTATGTCCTCTTGCTGATTTTAGCTTTTCGGTATTATATGGATTCAAACCAACGATTGGGTTTTGGTAAAAAAAAATTTTCTCACCATATAAATAATTCTCACGAAAATTAATTTATTTTAAGACATTTAACGACACCAAAAATTAATTTATTACCATTGATTTCAAATCATACGAGGTTAAAAACTTTAAAATGAACTAAAATTTTGTAAGAATGATAAAATCAGCCCTCGTTCTCTCAAAATGTCGCCACCTATAAAATAGTGGAAATATATCTATAAAGAAAAATAAAAATAAAAATAAAAGCCATGAGAAGCTTTTGCTGGCTCGAGTTTGTAGCCGTTGGATGTTCCAGCTCAACAAAGCTAAAAAAACGGTCATTAAAAGTACTCTTTTATTAACTGGTAGTTCCGTAATTTAGTAAAGAGAGGAAGGTTATTTTGAAATACTTTACGACGTTTACGTTAGCGAATAGTTCCCTCCAACTCCAAAGCCCAAAATCCATTCCCTACTTTTACGTTCTCTCCGCCTAGCAGCTAGCTTTGCCACTACTCAGTCAGTAGTGTAGTGTTTGTTTCTTCACTGATGATGAGATCGATCTCCTCTCTTCTCTCCTTCTTATTCTTCAGTCGTCACTTCTAGAGAGAGAAAGAAAGAGTTAGAGAGAGAAAGAGAAATATGAAGAGACGAGAAAACATGCTTTCATCGTCTTCTTCATCTCGCCGGGAAACCATACCATCATCATCATCAACATCATCAACAAGCCACCAAACCAAAAACGTTGGCTGCATGTCTGGTATTTTCCACCTCGTCTCCAAATACCAACACCGCCGGAAACTCCTTACCTCAGGTATGGTATTTATCCCTCTCTCTCTCTCTCTCTAAGTACTCTTTCTCTCTCTAGGTCAGAACATTTCTAACATTTCTAACATTTCATTCCTAATTAATTTCAGGAAAGCAAGACAGAACCATCGTATCATCATTTCCTTCAAAACCTAAATCATCAGAAGTACCAGAAAACAATAATAACGCTCTGCAGAAGAAGGTTCTAGAAAAAACTCCTCCTCCTCCGTCAGATTCCGATTTCAAGAGATTCTCCTTCGATGTACCACGTAGTCCAACTATTCCATCGGAGATCCGTCTATCAAGTACTTCATCAGTAGACTCACCGGAAAATAACCTCCAACGTTCTCCAGCTTTAGTTGCTCGATTAATGGGATTAGATCAGTTTCCGGCACCTCCATCACCGCCGGTTACATCCTCATCCGAGAAACGTCGGAAACTTATGGTAGCATTAGAGAAATGCGACGAAGATCTCAAAGCTCTGAAGAACATCATCGATGCCATTCGATCGACGAATAATGATCTCCGATCGTCTCCGGTGGTGGAGAAAGTAGTAATTGACAGACGAAGTAGTGGACTTAAAAGTCGAGCAAGATCAGGGAATATTATTGTTAACAGAAGCGAGGTGGTTAAAGTTCGAGCAAGTTTGGGGATCAAGAAGCAGGTGTTATGTGCTGACGTGGACGGTGGAGATTCGTTGTTGAAAGAAAAAAATTGTTCGGATGTTAGCAGTAACGAGCAACCTAGTCCGGTTTCAGTTCTCGATCAAATCTCGCCTCCTTCGCCACCTTCGAATCATCGTCGCTCTCCTCCTGTCCACCACCAAACCGGTAAGTTTTCAATCTTTGATCTAAAAAATCAGTATGATTCAATTTTAGCAATTGGATTTAAGTATGGCGTTGCACAGCTGCAACGCTGTAAAAAAAAGTACATCATGCAACTCTTGGACAGTAGTTGCATAAATAATCGTAGTGCTAAAAATGTGTATCGTTTGAAAGATGGCAACCCAACAGCAGAAGACAAGGAGCTAGGGTTTCAGAATCTAATTATGTGCCTTTCCATCATCTAAATAAAATGAGGTTTTTAGGTTAGTTTTGGTACTCAAAAATAGTAAAATTCAGTAATGAATCCGCGTGTCCTTTATATATTCAAAAGGGTTGGTTGGGCTACCATGGCAACCTAGCCCCGAGGTGTATGGGTTCTGGATCCTAAGTTATAGTGAAGTACATTGGCACGGATTTTGGAATATCTGTGCAACCGTGCTGCCACTTTGCGTTGCATACTACCTAAAAGGATTTTGTTAACATGTGCCCTTAGGGCACATGATAAACTTTTAGGTTTTATGTTTTGTTTAGTTTCTTAAGGTTGTCCAAATGGGCTGATTTTTGTATATGTATATTATTTATACTATTTGGACCATATCTAAAAAAATCAGCTCAATCGGAGACCTCTAGCACCCTCTAGCACTACAAACACTTAATTTAAACTTTAATAGTGTGAATGAACGGCTTACATTTAAAGTGATTTGTTTGGAGGGTTAGATATTTCTGATTGAGTTAGTTTTTTGTGGACATCTTATAAATAATAATAATATTATGCCTACAAAAATTCAGCTAATTTGAAGACTTCGAACTTGTAAAAAAACTCCTTCGAAAACAACCTTATCGTGTGCCCTAAGGGCACACGTTAACAAGACCCCTACTAAAAATACATGTTTTGCTTCTTTTAAGAAACAGTAGTGATGGTTTGGTAGCATTTGTAGGTGTAGTGTAGGGGTTTAGGGTTGTAGGATCTGCTTCTGTCGTAGTTTGGGCCGTTTGGCATAGCAGCATCATCTCATTCTTTTGCATTTTAAGATTAAGAGTTAGGACTCCTAGGGTAAGTCTAGTGCAATATGTAAAAATTGATCCCTTAATCTTTTTGATGAGAGGTTAAGGAATCTATTTGCTCTAGTGGATAATTAATTAAAATGGATTAAAAAATAGAGAAAAAATGGAAGAGAAAATTGGTTAGCTTTTTATAAGGGCATTTCTAATGGAGCATGAAAGCTGAACTCTTAACCCCTAAAAATAGATCTCAATTCACCATTTTAAGGATCCTTAGTGGAGGGTATCATGGGATGAACGACACCCTCATCGGACACGCTCATCCCATGAGCTACACGTTCAATATTTAATTCCCAAATATTTGGAAAGCTATTTCTCTCTCCCACTTTTTCTATTTTTTTCTCCTTAAACAAAGGAATACAACATATCTCCACTTATTTTTTCGCTCTTCTTTTTTTTCTTCTTTTTTTTTATTTCTTCACCCATTTTTAGGGATTCTCCACTAGAGCAAAACACCTTTTTATCATAGATTTTCCATTTTTAGAGATTTATTTTTAGATTTCCACTAGAAATGCCCTAAGGAAGGAAAATAAGAAAAGAGAGAAAAGTTGGTTTCCTAATAAACAAGAACTAAAAAAAATTTGTGCATCCATTGAATCAGCTCATTCAATGGTTGAGCGTCAGCTTTTAGAAATGGATCCATTTTTACATATTAAAAGATTCCACTGTGGGAGGGAACTTGTTAACAAGTCCAATCCCTCCCACTAGACTTGCGCTTAGGAGTGCAAATTTGTTCGAGTGGTTGGGTTTTGCGGCTCAAACCTAAAGCATGCAACCAAACCTGGACTTGGGTACTGATGTGCTAGACTCAAGTCAATTCAAAGTTAGGTCATCTCTAAGCCCAGGCCAAACTCAGGCGTGGACAGATATTCGTGAGGTTTGGTTTTCAATGAGTAGTAATATTAGGGCGACAAGTAGTAATATTAGGGCGACAATTTTTGTTGACAAATCAGAGGTTGACAAAGTTAGTGACACCTCCCGATTTATAACCACGATTGATGTGCAGGACAAAATGTTGCTTGTTAAGTAAGATAGCAAATCATAAGGTCCCAATCTGAGTTGTCCTTAACTATATTAGGCCCGCATTCAATTTGGGTTGGGCTCGGGTTGACCCCAATCTCACCAGACTCTCCCTGAGTTGTACCTCTACATGCATACATATAAGCTTTTTTTTTTGGGGTTATTGTTGATAATAGTAGTTTTGATGATGCAGGAGAGAAGTATAAGAAATTAAGAGAAGACGGTACCAGCTTCTCCTTCTTCCAGAGAATCACATTCGAAGCATTGCCAAGAATATCTGGGCGTAGAGGGCATGATGATCAATGCCAGTCGTATTTCAGCTCGACAGTAACCAACAACAAAGCAACATCATCACCATTTGATCGGAGCAACAAAACAAAAGTAGAGAGTGTAAATGAAGTGTGTCTAGATGCAGTTTGGGCAGAGAGATGGGAACTAGGGAGAATAGGTGTGGTCTTAGAAGATTACATATTTGAAGAGCTTATTGAAGAAATTGTTGGAGAGCTAGGTTGTTGTTACATGTATTCATCATCATCATTCCCCTTTGAGGCATGTAGGAAAAGACTTTGTTTCTAAATTCTAATACTATTGATGATGGGATTTGAGTCTTAATTGGTTGCCAATTTCCATTTTCATGAACTATATATACTCATAGAGTCATAGTCATATATAAAACCATGAATTCATTGAATCTGTTCAGGGCCAATTTTCATAAACTAACCATACCATATATAAGGATTTTGTCATGTACATACTTATAAATTACTTTCGCATAATCAATCTCATAAATTACAAGTTTTAGAATGGATCGATTTTTAGTGAAGATAATCTATAAATGGTGAGAAACATTATCACAAAAAATCAACTACCTCAAATTAGGTAGTGTTGGATTTAAATGGCTCTATGCAAAAACTAAAAACTGGGCGCTTTTCACTTACCAAAAGCACTAATTTTTTTATATTACCTCTATGCATTTTTCAAAACAAACTCCACCTAAAAGCACTCACAAAGCAATTTTTTTTACACCCACTAGTTTTGTTTAAACACCCCATTTATTCTAACACCTTGTTTACACCCACAGGCATGCCCATGTAGAGATGATCCAATGGTTGATTCTTTACAAGTATGATCTTCTCACCATAGAAATCATCTTCACAAGAAAATGACATTGTTTTAAAATTTTTAACTTCACAAAAAGAATAATAATTAAAATTTTAAGTTTTTCGACTCATATTTTACGGTCAAATTTTGATTGGATTTAAAGTTTATGTGATATATTATGAGGATGATCTACAGTCTATGATAAGGAGTCATCTTTACCAGGAATAAAAATAAGGTGTAACTATATATACAATAAAAGTATTAGGGTTCTTTAAAATTGAAGGCTTGTGTTACTACTTGCTCGGAACCGGGACAGAATAGGTGGGTGTAAGAGGCTGTTTGTTTTTTTCTGAAAAACATGTCTGAATCTGACTTGGAGGGCCGAGTCAGATTTCAGATTGTTTGTTTTTTATTTTTAGAGTGTCTGAGTCAAATTTTGACTCAGCAAAATATATGAAATAAGGAGGTTTTTTTTCAGCACAAAAATTATACTGAAAAGAAATAACATATGCTGACTTGTCCTTTTTATAGTTTTGTCCTCTAATATTTATTATAATGACAAAATCATCCTTTTTACAGTTTAACTTGTTTGGTCCTCTAAAAATTGAGCTTTTTTTTCTTGTTTTTTTTAACGGTTAACATTACATGAGATCCTCCATTCACGATCTCCCCCAATTTGGAGGGGATGCCTACCATAATATAACTTACTCTAAACTAATAGGGATATATTTTAATTAAATAAGGGCAAAAGTGTCAAAAAGTTTGTCAGATATCATTTATAAAAAGAATTCAGATGAAAAAACAAACAAACTTAAATTCAAACAAGTCAGATCTAGATGATCTCAGATCCAGATGACCCAAGTAGTCTTAAAAACAGATTTCAAAAAAAAAAAACAAACGCCACCTAAGACTTGGTGGCGCACAAATTGACATCTTTATTTGTATGAACTCACAAAGAAATAAATATTGAAGTTAAATGAATGATGATGTGACAACAAGATATGCTTGTCGTGTTCAGAGTTGAGACGCGTGAGGACCGCGTAGCGTACAGAGAGAAAATGGATCGAATTAAACGATTTTTTAATATAAAAAAAAAAAAATTTAAAAGAGACGTGCAGTCCAAAGACTCATATTCAGTAAGTACTTCTTTCTGAAATTAACCTTTTTTTTTCTTTAGTACAGACTACAGCAGAGTCTACAGTCTCTTCTTTATCTACGCATTTCTTCCATTGCCATCTTATCCACCACCTTGTAAAATAGGTGTACATTACCCTCCATCATCAAATGATCCAGTACTATTTTGCTGTCAAAATATAGTAAGTGCTCAACCTTTAACTTTAGACTAAAAATAGGTCAATTTTTTCAACCCTAATTCTCACATGTGATTCTGGGCTTATCGAAAAACCTACAAAATTTTCTACCGAATGCACAATCTACGATTGATGCATATTATTTTGGGATGGACGCAAATTACGACGGTATGTGAAAAATAATTCTACCGAATTAGTTTTTCGTAGAAAATTATATAGGATTTTGCTGAAAGTTTAGCATTATTCAACTCTCACTACTAGTATAACCTTGTATTATATGAGCGTCCATGTATATGTGTCAGTTGACAAATTGAGTGGTTAAAAGAATTAATTTATTTGTAATAATTATTTAATGTATGAATGGGGCCCAATAGCATCTTTGTTTATGTATATCAAGTACTAATAATAACTTAGGTTGTGTAAAATATAGAAGCAATCATTTTTAGCCTCTTAACTACCTCTAAAGTCGTCCTTTTTTTTAATAAGAGAATTCATACTAACTTACATCTATCATTTTTACACCGGTTTACATTCACATGTGGGCACTTATGTAGATAATCCAAAGGTGGGGTTTAATGGTAATATAGATGGTTCCAAAATTTAAAATTTTTATTATCTTAAAGTATAGGCAGATCATCCTCACGCAAAAATCACCCCCTGAATCATCTCCATTCAAGACTCATAAGCAGTTGTAAGCAGAATGTAAACAATTTGGCCAAATCTAATTATACTCCTACTTCTAAAAAAGTCAAAAAAGATCTACTTCTAAGTTCCATCCCAATTTATCGTTATTGATACGCAATTTATTTTTACACCATATTTATATTGGTTTATGAGGTCTAAATGAAGATAATTCAAAGATTTTTCTTTTCTTTTGTGAGAATGATCTCCTTACTGGATACATTATTCTTACAATAATTTACATCGATTTAAAATTTTTAACCCTATAAAAAAATTAATCCATATTTTTATTTGAAACATCTATTGTGCCATTAGATTTTACTCAACTTTTAGTGGTGTTAAAAGGTTAACAATGATGTGATTTATTGAGGTAGATCCACACATCTACATGATGAGGAGATCATCATCACAAAAAAAACATTTGGATTATCTTTATGTGAACCCTATAGACTAATGTAAATAGAGTGTAAGAATTAGTGGTGTAGTAAAAGAAGATAATGCTGTGGAGGTAGAACTTCCCTAATTTTTTAGGCCCCTTTTAAGTGTGGGTCGTTTTGAATAAAGGGGGTGCATCTAGGTTTAGCCAATCAATAAAGGGGGTCGTTTTGAAATAAGTTGTTGTCCTAGCCAGTATTTAAGTTCAATGGAGGCACAACTCAAGAAAAAATTGAAAGAGGGCGAATCATTGGAGGACACGTTTGATCCCTTACTGATACTCCATACGGTGACATGTATGGGATCGTTGCTCTTAAAAGAAAAAGTAATATTCATGATCATAAAAGAATCTCGTCATTATTTAAAAAGCTGCGAATATAATACCCTCCCACTCCCCTTTACTTTCTTTGAATAAAATTACATTCTTAACCCTCAGTCTTTCGAGAAAGACCTCTCACTACATGTCAATTTTGGTATATCCGGAATTGTTAATGAATTTTTAAGTAAATTCATTTTTATTCTATATTGGCTAGGGCACTCGGTTGGTTACATATCGAATCACAAACTGATGAAAGTTATACTCTACATGAAATTCTGAGTATATGATATGATGTTATTTTGAAGAAAAATTTCTTTTATTTTTTTCATTTGTACGCATAGAATATGATACTTTTTTGTTTATAAATCTATATTCATTTATTTTTTTTGTGAATGTGATATTCTATACATTACAGCTTGTATAGGTCTTTAAACTTTTATATAATTTTTATTTTTAAATGGAGTTGTTAATTTGTCAAACATACCACATGTATACATTGTCATTGTTGGGGACATGACCAGAGTCGTCGTAGGAGTATGCAAATTAAAATTACATCATCATAGCGAGAGTCATTTTTAACTATGCAAGTTGTAATTTACATAGTTAAGCAAAGAATCATAGTTTTCGATAAAATAATCATTGAGTATTTGTACTGGCTTTATATATTGATAACAAGTCCACCTGCACGTTTGATGTGTGTGTGAGTCGACGAAGGAGCAGATAAAGAAGCATGTCTTCTATTTGTATATGGTAAATTACTTTAAGACCTTGACTAAATTATTACATTAAAGCTTTTATTATTTCTTTCCTTACCAAAAGATAAATAAGGAAGCAATAATTTTTAGCCTCATAACTATATGGTGTGTGGATTCCTTCAAATAATATGAAAATATCGCCACTCGATGTTCTCATATGTCATATGGTTTGGTTATGAAAAATTAGATATTTTTGCGAGTTTTATCAAGTACGTGAATGATGAGAACAGGTTTATTGACATAACATCATTTTTTAAAACTTAGAATATTTTAAAGAACTTTTTATTTTTTATTAGGTGGGTAAAATTGGAATCATAGATATAACCATTTATCTTCTACCAAAAAAACCAATTATCTTTTTTTTTTATAACCATTTATCTTGATTTTCATATGTTGACTCTTTCATGTTTTTCTGTTATTTTTGGTGGTCTAAAAGTACAGACAAAAGGGATTAAAAGAGGATAATACTTTTGTAATTAAAAGAAATCATAAGGGTAATTTTGTAATTTCGTATTTCTCAATTGATAAAAAGATTTCCTCCGGTGGGTGAGTATTTGATGCCCTTCCACTTGTATAAAACCCTAATTGTCAGGGGAAGACACATCGAAAGAGCGATTTGAAAGTTTCTCAGATCTCTCTTCTTATTTTCTTTCACTCTCTCTCTAGATTTCTCTTTCTCTCTCTAAGATATTTCAAAGAAAGAAATGGCGGATCAACTCACCGACGATCAGATCTCTGAGTTCAAGGAAGCCTTCAGCTTGTTCGACAAGGATGGAGACGGTCAGATGTTTCCTTCAACCTTATTTTTTTCTTCTTATTTTTTCCATTCATCTAATTCGCGTTCGTTTTAAGCCATATTTCGATTCGATTTTACAAATTTCTAATCAGATCTAGTTTAGTTGTTGATATCATTTCTGAATTCGTTTGATCGATTTATGTTTCCTTTATATGTTTATGACCTCGATCGGGGATTGATTATTATGTTTGCTTGTCGATCATTAAATTTCCAGATCAGATCATGTTTCTATTTATCTTCTGTATCGTGATCTGCTTTAATTATGATGAAATCTGGATGTGATCAGCACCATCCTGTCATTTTTCTGATTTAGGTTTTGTTTGATGTTCTTTTGATTCTGTTTAACCTGATCATATAGGTTTAATTGGTCTGACTGATATTTGATTTGCCTGAATCAAATTTGTACAGATGTGTTATTGTTTGTTTCGTTCATTTGGTTTGTATCTGTTTTCCTGCGTGTCTATGTTTACATAATCTTCGTATTTGACTTGCTTCTTATTTGTAAATGTGATCTAGCGATCACCCAAAACACACCAAATTCGTCTGAACGAGTTTTCAATTCATTCTACTCTCAATAATTTCCCGCTCTAGCTACAGTTTCATTTTAGAGATATGCAGGACAAAATACAAAAAATCTCCCTATGGGGACAATTTTCTTGATGTAGGTAGAGGCTATGATGCCTGCTACTTGAATCTCAAATTTGGGTTTGTTATATAAGTTCTGCCAAGGGCTTTAACAAATCTTGATTTTGGTCATACCTAATAATAGTGTTTTAGTTATTATAATATCAGTTGTTGTGATTTTTGCTGGGGAGGATCGAAAAAATGTAATCGTGATAAGGCTATCTCCTAATCTCCGAAATCGATTCTTTCACTCCTAGGTCATTTATTTGAGATTTGTCTGCTTGCTTATTCATATATCTGCTTTTCTTTATACTCTTTTTTCATGGAGCTAAAAAGATTCATGTAAGAAATTATTATGTGGTTATTCAATGATGAAAGGCAAGATCATTCAGGTTTTGAAAGTAATTGACGATGTTTAGGTTTAGAACACGGATAAATTGGAAACTGATGAGCTTTAAGGTTCTTCTCAACTTCTGTTTGTATTTTATGTAGTTAAGAATTGTGGCTGGATTTTGGAATTTGGAGGCATCAAAACTGCCTCTAGAGGATAAAAGTATGGAGTACAACTAATGTAATTCCGTCATATCAGTTCCTTGCAGCGGATATGCATGTCAGCTGTGTAAGATAGCAGAAGAGGACAAACCGTTCAAACTTAAAAATTATGAACGAATTTGTTAATGTTTTAGCTGTATTATTTCCTAACTAGGCACTCTACAGCTTCTTTACTTGTGGATAGCCTTGTGTTGATGTAGGTTGCATTACAACCAAGGAGCTGGGAACAGTGATGCGATCATTGGGGCAGAACCCAACTGAGGCAGAGCTCCAGGACATGATCAACGAGGTTGACGCTGATGGAAACGGAACCATTGATTTCCCAGAGTTCCTGAACCTGATGGCCAGGAAGATGAAGGATACCGACTCAGAGGAGGAACTTAAGGAAGCTTTCCGAGTGTTTGACAAGGACCAGAATGGTTTCATCTCTGCAGCTGAGTTGCGCCATGTCATGACCAACCTTGGCGAGAAGCTCACTGATGAGGAGGTTGATGAGATGATCCGAGAGGCTGACGTTGATGGAGATGGACAGATCAACTATGAGGAGTTCGTCAAAGTCATGATGGCCAAGTGAGGACCATTCCATTTCCCCCCTCTCTCCCTCCAAAAAAAAAAAAAAACAGAAAAAAAAAAAAGATGGGAACAGGGCAGATAAGTATCTACTATGAGAATTTTACATTTTCCTCTAGGAATTTATTTTAACTAAAATAGATCTGAAAGGGAAAAGTAAAGGTGACTTAAATTGTTGGTTTGGTCCAGTCGCGTCTTCTCCGGTGGTTTATCTTATCTTCCCTGTTCATCCGTCTTTGGTTGTGTAATTGGGATCTGTCTTCTTGGTTTTGTCCCCTTGTAGTAGTTTGGGTTTGTAGGCTGTTTTTTTTTTTCCCTGTCCCTCTCACTCTTTTATTATTACTCCTTTGTCGTTGAAGTGCGACTCTCAGACGATGGCGCTGTCCAATGTGTTTTCCATTTTGGGTCTTGTTTGGTTGACTAATTTTATTGAAATCCTTATTATTATTATTGTTTTCATGTAGGAGTTTTCATTTAAGCTCTTGAAGTTGTAGTTTTGACTTTTTATGACTATTGTCGTAGACCTCCTTCCTAGAAGGGAGCATTGTTTTGGAAATCTGGTTTTGAATTCATTTGCTTGCTTCAGTTTCACTCTTCAGTGTAATTGTCTGTTGTTGTATTGTGCCTTCAGACGGCATTATTGGCTTCATTGCTGAAGATTGGATCGTGTGTTGCTCAGATTCTTTTTCTAAATAATGGCCACCAAAAGGAGTTTGTTTGGCTTTGGTTCAACTGCTTATCGGGAAGAGTTTTGGCTCTTTAGATTCTGATTCTGATGTGTTCCTCATTTGGGAAAGACCATTGTTAGCCATAATAACCTATTTAGTTTGACGCCCAAAAAACCTCTTGTTTGTCAGAAAATCCTCTTTTCTTGAAGGGTAAGATGGAAGGTTGAAGATTGGACTGACCAACTGGTAGCTGTGAATCAACCCTGTTGATAAGAAAACTTGGATTGAGGTCGTAATTGGAACTTGAATGATCTCAATCTCGATCACGATGCAAGTTCTCTTATCAGTCCAACTGCCACAACTATTAGTTGGTCGACAGGTTCAATTTCCACTCCTCATCTCAGTGGTCGATTGGATTGAGTGAGGTCGATTGTGGTTGCTTAGTAACTAGAATAGTCTAAAGTGGTGACGCTCCCACTTCGAATGAATTTTCAACTTTGTTCTCCACTCCTGCTCTACACTCCTACTCTACAGTCTGGTTATTTTAATTTAGTGTCGTAGTTTGATGGAGGAGAGAGGGGGAGAGTAGGTTAATTGTGAAAGGTCATTATGATCCTTTGGGAAAAACACGAGAGTTTTACCAAGTTATTTGTAACAACCTGCTTGCCTAGTGGAAAGGATTCATAACCATTCCCATCTACAACGTCAAAACAAACAATGTTAGAGAGAGAGAGAGAGAGTTTTAACTAAAGGGTTAGAGAGAGAGAGAGAGAGTTTATAAGTGATATCTGATCAACCGTTGCGAACACCAAAGGTGTAAGTGTAACTAGTGACCAAACACATCTTTTTCTTCTCATCGGCGTTGTTTACATCTAAAATTTTAATGCATCCTCATGCATGGGATGTTTGCCTGTGGGGGCTGTTAAATGCATTATTGTTAACCTTTAGTTCGTTTTTTTCCCCATCCTTGATTCCTTACACATTGCAGAAGACGGCAAAGGAGGATTGAGGAGAGGAGCTCATCATCGACCTCCAGCAAGAAAGGCGTGGACTCAGCATACAGTGGTAGCAGGAGAGAACGGCTCCGTTCCCGCTGTGCTGTCCTCTGAAAACATCCAAACGAATGAACAGAAGCTCCTCTCTCTCACTCTTCCTTCTCACCTAGAGATTTCATAAATTGAGAGAGTAATCGTGAGCTTTGTTTAAACCATCACTGATCTATTCATATTTGCTTGTATTGAAAAAAAGTTGAAAAAACTTCTTCAATTGGGTGGTTGTGAATTTAATAAAACTGATTGGGTGCCCTAATCTTCAAGTTTTAGACCTGCAGTGTTGAAGTGAGTCCCCTAGTCCCTCTTACAGGCTTACACACTAACTACTACTACTACCACTAAAAACTACTACAGAAAACATGTTCAGCATTCCAACCATGAAATGGGATTTGGTTGAGATGGGAAATATGATCACAGAGTCACAGAGGGTGGTAGGCACATTATTTTACCTAATGACTGTTTTGTCATAAATCAAATCAATGGAAGGCGGAGAGAGATGGATGTCAAGAGCTGAAAAACAACTTTTTTTTTATACCATCTCCTCCTCAAATCTATTCCATTTGGAATGAAAACATTCAGTACAGGTAATACAAAGAACCTCCCCTTTCCCATATTTTGTTATTTTCCTTTCAACACACCATTTTCTTTTTTTGTTGTCTATATGTAGCTGAAACTTAGCTCCCCCCAACCGTCCCCCTCTCTCTTTTCTCCCTCTATAATCTTTTCAAGCTTTTCTTTCTGGCATCCATTTTCTTCTTTTCTGCCTGAACTTTTGCAGCCCCAACACCACCACCACCAACTACAGTCTTTTGTGCAAGTGTAGTGGACCCACCAACACCAACTACTGTCTCGGATGCCACGGCGGCAGGCTGATGATCCTGACTGTTAGTTCCTCCTTTGGTTGGTACTGCAGGGGCAGCAAGAGGCGAGGGTAATGGCGATACCGTCACACTGGATACTTTGTTTTTCTGGTCAACAACTAGAGTTGTCGATTTCGTCTGATCTACATTCAGGGCAGTTGTGGACTCGCAGATGGCTCCTGTCTTGGATTTTGGTTTCTGCTTAAGTGCGTGAATTCCTGTATAAAGCCTGTAATAATAGACGGAGAGAAAACCTTAATTTCATCATCAAACACAGTTAAAAGAACTTCCACGTGCAGGATTATGCCCGTTGTCTATTATCAGACTTTCTATAGGCTGCCATGACCACAAGTTGTCACCTTTCCTGAAAACAATTACGAAGATGGTCTGCTTAAGAGGACCTTCTGATTCATCCTTAGAAAGTTTAATATGGTTACTAACAGGTAGGACTTAGGAGCTGATACACCACACATCCATCCTACTAGACTGTTTCAAGTACCACCAATAATAAGATGGTGGGGTTTTGTTCACCCACATTAAGAGCAGGTGTACAAAATTGAACTCAATGTAGGTGAACAAAATCGAACTCCTTGGTGCGCTCAACAAAAACCCTACGAGATTTCACCTTATCATTGTTTTCTGGGAAGGTGCAAACTTGTGGGTCATACTAGAAATGGCTGTTTTCAAGGCCAGGTTCCAACCTACTAATTAGAACAGCTATCATGGTCCTACGAGTCATTATAATTTATATCCCCAGTGTCCATGTAAAATAATACAGGCTAGCATGGGCATGAAGTAAAATCAAAAGGCATGCACAACTCACCTGGCATGCCTGGCGTACTCCTCATAATTTTCAAGCAACATCTTACCAGCCTGTTCATTCAAAGCTGATTCTGGAAATGGTTCTATCAATAAGCACCTGACCACCTGTTACCATCACAGAATCACATACCAATATAAAATCAACCATCTAATAAAGTGGCCAAAATAGAAAGAAGTGGGTTTGTCCAAAATATGACTTGAAATACTGAAGCAATTTTCCTCATTGCATAGAGAAACTGGTAAAAAAACCAAAAAGAAATAAGTAAAATAGTACAATAGAAATAAATAATGTAGCAACTTACAAGTAGAACATGACGCAATCCAAGACTTGGATTCCAATCCTTTTTCAGTGTATTGACGCAAATCTCACCATTGGTTGCAATATTGGGGTGGAAAATTTTTGTCAGGAAATAACCTACAGATGAAATATTCAGCTGATGAATATAAGTATTTGAAAAGGCAAAGATCTAATCTAAGGTCTAAGTCATGCAAATTAATTCATTTTCAGATATTTGGATAGAGGAAACCTAGTGTCTACATGTCTTGCAAGTACTGTGCCAACAAATACAATGCAGGAGAACTAGGGATTACAATTGGGCTCCCACAGCCAAAAATTGACCAGACCAGATGATCTAAATATTTATTAAGCAAAAGCAAAGCATCTCAATCAATAGATGGTTTAGACTATGTTTTGCTTGCAAAATGCAGAGAGAGAGAGAGATCTAATCACCAACCAATCAGTATTAAACTCTATATAGGCTACCAATTGACAAGATGAACTCAATTCTCAACCATGAGAGAGGACACAAGTCCTGAACAAGTCAAGAATGCATGGACATTAAATATGAATAGCACCCATACTGCCCATGCAGACAGCTCCAGTTGCCGCGTAAATTGACCAGATTAGATGATCTAAATATTTATTAAGCAAAAGCAAAGCATCTCAATCAATAGATGGTTTAGACTATGTTTTGCTTGCAAAATGCAGAGAGAGAGAGAGATCTAATCACCAACCAATCAGTATTAAACTCTATATAGGCTACCAATTGACAAGATGAACTCAATTCTCAACCATGAGAGAGGACACAAGTCCTGAACAAGTCAAGAATGCATGGACATTAAATATGAATAGCACCCATACTGCCCATGCAGACAGCTCCAGTTGCCGCGTATACTATTGTGAATCATCCCATGTGTGAAATCAGAGAGCAAAATGAGTAGAACATACCTTTGGGAGGAGAGTGCGGAAAATCATGAGACAATAACAACTTCATGCGGAAAACACCATTCTCATATGGAGTTCCAGCTGCAAACACAGTATCCTTTCTCATTCAGTACAAAGTATCCCCAAAAACCCACTTGGGATGACAGAGAACCAGAAGAAAAACCACATACCTGGTCCTTCAATATCAGCGAATATGGTGGAAAAATCGTCTTCATTGATGACTACTTTAATGCCCTCAGGTGGGATTTCATCAAGATTCTTCAATTCTTTTGCGAGTTGCTTTATAACATTTGGTGGAAGATTCTCATTAGCCTGCCACAAGTAGTAATGAAAATGAAATTACACCAATGAGAATAGTGAGGCCAGATCATAACTTTGTCTAAATAACTAACAATAGTTCAGTGACAAAGATCTCTCTATCCCCCAAGACCGACTGAATCTGTATCTAAGCTTTCTAAAGAGAAGAAGGCAAACATCAGATTGGATTGACTTGCCACTTGGTGGATACTACATAGATGCTAGCACATCTACAAACCTAAGAAACCAACCTCCAAAAGATCATTGTGACAGTTTTTTATCACATTGACTACTACCCCCACCTTTCTTCTTTCTTTTTTTTTTCCACCCAAAGAATTCAAAAATTTCTGTGCAAGCACATATTGCTTTACAGAAATTCTTACTGTCGTTTTTGCTGGATTACAAGCCCTTCTTTTTTGCTACATGAAGTTGATTTGTCAGTAGGTTGACCTGTTCTTTTTTGTACAATTTACAGTCTACTACATGCCTCAGAAGTCCTAACTCTGAGTTTTTAAACAACTAGTATACAAGGTGAACTTCAAATAAACAATTAATAGAAGAAAGAAGTAGAATGAATGAAGAGCTCACCATAGCAATAGGAATTTCGACAAAAAAGAGTATAGCAGTTCCTGTGTTGCTTTTTGTGATAAGAAATCAAAACTTCTGCAGACGGAACGCTAAAATTTCTTTAATTTCAGTGCACAACCGTTGGTAGGAGATACAAGAAGCTGAACAAGTTAGCACTAAGAAGTTGTGCTGGAAGTCCACAGAGTCCTGCAAAACATTGCTTTTTGATCATCAGAGGTCAAAAGAACTGGTATAGTGCTAAACAAAGAGTCATAACAAAACCACATTCTGAAACCAAAAACCCACAACAGCATTCACTATTGTAATACCATAACAAAAGCATTCATTATAGTGCTAAACTTTGGGTGGGTGTTTTCTCTCATTTCGCAAAACTTGGAGGTCAACTAGTAAATAACAGAAGCCTTTCTCCCCAAATCTGAGTACCATAGGGTGATTCATGTGTCGAAATGACTCAACATAAGTTGGATGATCATAAAAAACCAAGCTCTCGCTCGTCTTACGTACTACATCCCAGCACATGACTGAAGCAAAGTGATGAACCAAGATGTTTGGTTTAGTAAAACAACCAAAGTCACTCAATTAGAACAAAAATAAAAATTAAAATAAACAGCCACGCAATAAAGGAAAAAAATAAAAAAGAAGAAGAAGAAGAAGAAAAGAAATAGTGACAATTCGCCTGACCCTTCGAAAGAAAATAAATGATCGAACTTTGAAGCCAAGAGGGAACAAGAATTCAACTCCAAACAGACAATGAAACCCTAAATCACTCAACGCCTACAGAACACAACACATACTTGGAGAGACAGATAGAAAGATTTAGGGTTTGTTTGGATCGCCATTATGGATCAGAAAAGCGCTCAAGATATCTAAAACCCTAAAAAGGCGATCCAAATAAACCCCCTTAGCTGAAAAAGAGAAAGAATAACTTTCAAGTACAGAAAAGGAGTAATGTCAACATAAGTTCAAGATAAATGATACTACAAAGAAAAAAGTGAAACAAAAAATAAACCCTAACCACGAATTAAAGAATCACTATTTCTAATTGAACAAGAAAAGCCAAACAACATAATAGAATAAAAGCATCATTTGATCAAATCACAGTCAATTTGAAACAGATCCCAAAAGAAAGAAAAAAAATACGAAAATTAAGAAGAACAAGAAGATTGAATACAATTCACAGTAAACCCAAATCAGAAATCAAAGATCGCTTCTTTGTCTTAGCAGATCACAAAGTACCAAATAAAGATTCAATCTTTATACTTACTTATCTGTTCTAGCAACAAGAAACAGATAGATAGTTAGAGAGAGAAAGAAATCAAACGAACCTGAAGAAATGAAACCCAGAGAGAGAGAGAGAGAAGGGTTTGTTGTTGTTGTTTGGGGTTTGAGATTTTTCTGTTCGGTTTTCTTCGCTGCTGCTGCTGCTGCTGCGATCCAGAAAGCGATCTCTCTTCTCGAATTGATTTGACGAAAAAAATAAAAGATTATATGGAAAGCAGAGAGAAAAACATACTTCGTTTCTTTATTCTTTTATAGAAATAAAATGTTTTTCGAGTGACGTGCTTCTTAATTTCAACATTGACCAAATTGTCCTTTATCAATTTCCACTTCACCCCTAACCCACCCCTCTAATTTTCTTGTTACCCACCTTTCCTTAGAACCCTTATAACATTGTTAAATTGGTTTTTTTTTTTTTCTTTTTCTATGAGTAAGATTTTATTGCAAAAGTCAATAGGCAAACAATGATATTTCAAATTTGTTTTAAGAAAACAGATAAAATCAAAAAAAAACCTAACATACTAAAAATTTAGAACAGTCATATATAAGTAAATAAATCAATGTGTGTTTCCAAATGGTCGTTTTCAAGTTTCATTTCTTTTAGGATTATGCTCCTTCTGAAATTTAAAGATGTCTCATACTTGCTAAACTCAGCAGTTCCGCAAGATCTTGTCATTGTTATAATTAGTTACCAAACATTAAGGGCCCGTTTGGTTCGCGATTGGAAAACTTGTTTTCAAAAACTAATTTACACCTAAACCAATATGCATTTTGTACTACATCCAAAACTGTTTTAGGATTTCCAATAAAATCATATATGATTTTACAAAACAAAAAAATATTGTTTTCTTTATTTTCAACGAAATCATTTAGAATTTTATAGTAAAGTCAAAAGAATAGTTTTAGATGTGATACAAAATGTAGTTAATTTAAGTATAAATTAGTTTTTGAAAACAAATTTTTCAATCGCGAACCAAACGGGCCCTAAATTTTTTACATTTTTTTAAATATTTTTGTCATAATTTTGAAGAAAAATTTGATATTTGTTAATGTGCTTTGCATTGTTACCGTCTAGTCTTTTTAACTAAACACAAACAGATTTTAAATGCATGTTATGTTATATTTATGATCACTAGTTTGTGAAAATACATTCTCATCATAGAATTCTAATAGAATTGACAGTTTTTAAAGACAATTTAAATGATTAGTTAGTTTTTTCCTGTTAATTCTTTCTAACTAACTCTTTTTATATATTTTTTGTTTTTCTCTAAAGTATATTTTTTGTATAATGGTATAAACAAAATAAGGAGGTTTTACTAATTAGACATTCTTTTCGAGGGTGTAATATTAAAACAGCAAAAAGTTTGGGTAATGGGCAATTAGGTCATTTGGGTATATGAGCTAACTCAATTTCGGAACCAAAAATGCTTATGAAATTAAATTCAATTAGGTACAGTTCAGGTCCGTAGATTGTCGGGTTGTGGGGTCCCGTTGGGGTGGTCTAATAAGTCCTTTTAGTTTAGCCCCCCGCCCAGTTAACTCAACCATGGTTAAAGTTAGGTACGGTTTGCCGACGCTTATGACCGTTGGAGAGTCGTGAAACGTTCAGAGTCCGCAAGTAGCCGTTAGAAGTGACAGCTGGCAAAAAGAACGGTCGGCTCAGATGTGATACAACCAGACGTAGCGGTTTAGATTAACAGAGAGATTCCAAATTCAAATATTTTTAAAAATAAAACAAGTGGTAAGGTGGAGAACGAATAATCAAAGAAAAGAAAAGAAAAGAAAAAAAACATACACGTTGGATTAAACAATGCTTTCTTGATATCTTCAGACGTGATTTTATATTTCTCAGATAGGAGTATCGATGGAGATGGACATGGACATAGACATGGACATGGACATGGATTTTTTTTTTTTGATATATTAAAAATTGAATTTGAATCGATTTTTCTATTTCTGGTTCGCCGTAATTACACTAAAATTGATTTTTGAATACTATGAAATGAAATGGAATCAGAATATAATTGATCCAAGACAAAATTAGAATCCAAAACCATTAATATTATAAGTGATTCTGATTATGAATATTTTGACATCCAATAGAACCCAAACAAAACCAATAAGACCCAAACAAAATATTTTGAGACTGATGAATGCCTAAAAAACGAGATGAAGAAGATACGAAATTGTTATATTTTGTGAATAGGTTGAGGGTCACTAGTGTCTGTTGGTCGTGACTGTTGGGCTGCCAATAGTTGTCACTAACAGTTGTCTCTGATTATCTCGATTGATTCAAGATGTGACCCCATTCGTACAATATAACATGAAAATAACGAATTTATTGAAAATATCTAAAACTAACTAGAGCAACTCTGATTATCTCGATTCTACTCCAACCTATTTGAGTATTGGAACTAAAATCGACTCTTCTAATTCTATATAGTTCAATAATCGAATCGGAACCGATCTGATGACAACTTTGTAAATACACAGGATTACTCATTTCTTGGCCTAGAGTTAGAAATGTAAAAATGAATTCAATAATTTGAGTCTGGTAATAACAAAAAGGGTGCTGGCAATAACATCACATAGGATGTGATCTAACTAAATGGGGTCAATAATATTTAAGAAAGAAAATCTTATCTAACTTGATATGATTTTCTATTTAATCATTCAAGTAATCATCACCAATGACTTGGAGAGAGAAAGAAAGAGGGACCATGACACCAATTTTTGGTGTCCACAACAGCGTGTTTTGGCCCAACACAAGGGCTTAGGTCCCACACCAAGGGCTGATTTTTTGGAAGCATGTTCTCCTCACCATATAGATCATCTCAACAAAAAATCAACTCATTCTAAAACTTCTAACCCAATCAAACATTGGCTAGAAATCAGTTAGAAATCAACGGTAAGAAAATAAACCGTGATGAATAGAGTCCAATGTTTGATCAGGTTAGAAGTTTTACATGAGTTGATTTTTTGTTGAGATGATCTACATGGTGAGGAGAACATGCTCCCAAAAAATCAGCCCTTGATGTAGGCCCTAAGCCCTTGTGTTGGCCCAAAACGTGCTGGTGTCGACATCAAAAGTTGGTGTCACGCTAGCACGGTCCAAGAAAGAGAAAGAGAGGGTCATTACGGATAAGTTCGTATATTTGTTTGATTGATAAAGCTTTTTGGACCGACACTTTCACAAAATTAGTGCCAATGCATATGTGGCAAGATGGGACCCACTACTTTTTCTCTTCCAAAAGTTTTACGAGGGGTTTCTAACTTATGTAGTAGTGGGATTCACATTGCCACATAAGCATCGGACATTTATTTTGTAAGACCATCTTTCCAAAAAGCGGCGCTTTTGTTGGATAGACTCTCCCCCATTTTATTTACAAAAATAAATTTGCAAAGCCAGACTTCCCCAAGAGATTCTCAATAATTGACGAATTTTCTGACCTACCCCAATAGTTAACATATCCCTTATAACATTCATAAAATTATATTTTTTTTCTCTCAATAATTAAAGAAAAAAAATATATTTCTATGCATTTTTTATATTTTTTAAAATTTTTTTTAAAAAAAAAATTATGGGAGTTTTTGCACGAACTCTGAAACCCTAATCAAGATGGGCTTTTTTTTCATTTCAATTTCGTTGTATCTGAATTTTAATAACTAGGGTCATGAATCATGAAGTTTAATAACATAAAATCAAGTTTTAGATATTATGAGTTTAGACCTAGCTAACGTCATTAGTCCATTCACACTTAACTAATCAGATTGGTTAATGACTATTTATTTAGATATAATAATATAATTATTATAGTAATGACTTGGAAGCATGATTCCCATCTTCGTAGTAGTGGTTGATAGTCAAAGCACCTTCAAGAATTGATGACCGCAAACAAATCCATCCAAGCCCATCTTTCTACTATAATTAAATTCAATTTCCCAAATCGAATTATGTAGTTGAATTATCTATAAAGTCAATCTAAATGGTAATTAGGGTTTCTAATACGATAAAGTGTTTCAGAAATTGACTCCAAGGCAATTAGTATTTAGAATTATGTTTTGGGACACTGATGAAAATAAATAAAGGAGGGGTTATTGCGCCCCCCATCAAATCCCCATATTTTGTCGGGCCAACATAGAGATGATCCAAATATTAATTTTTAAAGATGATGTGTTATTCTCATTATGTACACTATTATATCCGAAAATCAACTCGTTCTAAAACTTCTAACCGTTTCAAATCAACCTTTTGAAAATTTAGTATATTTTTTTTGTTTACCAAGAATTTTAGTACTAGCTGGTTTTTAGATATGATGATGTACATAATGATAATATCCTCTCAAAAAATTAGCTCTTAAATCATTCGTTTCTGTATGGACCCTATAAAATGTGGGGCATTGATAGAGCGCAATAAAAAGGATGTACTTATAAATAAATAAATAACCTAAAACATGACCTAGAATTTTTGTCTAACTTTTTCTTTTATTCCTTCTTCTTATCTCCCTTTAAGGAGAAGAAGACAAGATTTTGAATTCCCTTTCGGCCATCGCAATAAAGCCTAGAAAGAAAGGTAGAAAAATGAAATCAAAACCCTAATAAGGTCCAACTCTTATTGTCATAATTCACAACAAAATGAACCAACAATAGCTGACCCTGTAATGGATGCCATGACTTACGTGAACCTTCCGTACATACAAATACCCACTCACATGACCTGGTTGTTGGTATAAAGCCCCCCTTTTGACCAAGATTCAATTCACTTGAACAAATTTTTTGTGCTGGACCCCAAGTTCACTATAGGGGTCGGAAACCACCTCCTATTGTGTTCAGATCCTTGCCTTCTTTTGACCTTAGGGCACGTGTTGTCATTTTGTATTATACATGCCGGGCAAAAAAATAAAACAAAAAAAAAAAAAAAGAAAATTCTATATGAAAGTGATGACTCGAAATCGAGAGTGCTTACCTCAACCATTGATGCAACCCCTCTAGGTTAACTAGGCATTCGTAGTCAACTGACTCCATCACCCCTTGACTATCAACCACAGTTTGATAAAACCGTTTTCTATCTGATAAAAATAAAAAGTTTTAAGTGTTCCTTTCCTTGGTTACTTGACCAACTTTAGGGTCATGGGTTAAGGAACACATTTTTTTCTTTTTGCTGAATGGGCTGAAATGGGCCATTACCCATGTTTAAATGGCACATTTCAGCTATTTCAGTTCATTCAGCAAAAACGAAAAAACACCCACTGGTCTCTTAAATCATTTACAAATGATTAGGTCTCCATTATAAAATGACTCAGTTTCTGAAAGAGAGTTGAATGAACTAAATCTATATAATAAAACACAGCGGTCTTTGCTGACTAGGATAAACATGAATTGCTGACTGGGACAAATATCCAACTCTTAATTATTAAAAATTAAAAATGTTATAACTTTTTATGTACAAACCGGTTTTTAACAAAATTTATATTTTTGAAAAGGGCTCGAGAAGATCTTTAAAATGAGACCAGACATCAATACTAAAAAAAAAGTATTTTTAGTACATATTAAGTTTAAACGGTGCATACGGCATGTCGACATGTGCCGCATGCACGAACTTGCAGACTAACTTGCTAGAGCATATTTTAAACGACAAAAACGTTTGACAAATTACGAATTGTGCCGAAGGCACGGGTTATCGCTAGTATATTTATATATCAAGAAACATTATACAAACTTACAAAGAACTTCACTTCTTTATTCATCTTCTCAATGAAGTAAAAATTCAACAGCACCAACAAATGCAAACAAATCACTTCTAGGGAATTTTTTTTTGATAAACCACTTCTAGGGAATCAACTAATGCTTTCCAACAAAATAATAACTTGGAAAAGCAATGGTGGAGCCATGTCCCAGCCTATTACTTACTTGAACTAATAAGAACATGGTCTCACAAAAATGAAGAAGCATAAGGCATAAGACAAGGAAACAATTTCTTCTATTGAAGTACCGGGAACTAGAGCTCTTGAAATAAACTGTGCATCATACTTTATTCACATCTTGGTTCTCTTCAGAAGATTTCCAAACAACATCCTTGAGAGAGGTAGAAAGCTTTTTAAAAAACTGCAAACAAAAGTAGTAGCAATAAGCAATAGATAACACAGATTAATACTTTGTTATGAGGAACTTTAGCAAAGAACTGTGCAAATGATACGTTTGAATCAATCAAATATCGTGATCATATTGAAGGACTAATTAGAGAACAGAATGGATGCACGACATAAGCTTTAGAAGGGTTGGGGTCCAAATCGAGGTTTAAATATCATATCATTTCGACCTAATGTTTTGGTTAGTTGAAAAAACAAGACGTTCCAAACCAAAAATCTTATAAAAATAATTGAAGTATCAATATAGTTAAAAACTAAAACTAAGAAAATCTTATTCCCAATTCAATAATCAAAAGTCCCTAATACAATCTATTTATAGACAAACATAAGAAACCCAAAATAACTAGGGAACCCTAAATAGAAACAACTAGGAAACCTAATTAGAATGAAACTAGGAAACTTAAACAAAATAGGAAACTAATTAGTAGTTGAACTTAGAAAGTTACTAAAACCAGAAACACTATTCACGTGAACAGTAACACTAAAATATAAACTTCTAACAAATATAACTAGGATCAGTTGTAAGGTTAAATATCATTTTCTGATAGAAAGTTGTAACTGTTAGAACTTAAAAAAACGAAGGACAGAGCTCAAATATACAGTAAGAAGCTCTTCTTAAGTTAGATAGGGTACCTTATGGAACTCCAAGGTATCTCCTTTTGCTTTCCGAACCTCAACCATATGAAGAGACGGTGCCACTTGGAATACCTGATTACATGGAGGAGAATGTAAGAAAAAGTATGAGAAAAAATGGGATATGTAACAAGAATTTAATCCAAAATCGTTTTCAAGTCAAGACCTCGGTAGCGATATTAAGATTTCCCTTTCTTCCTGCTTTCATATTTTCCAACCTCATCTGAGAGAGAGAATAAGATTCCGTTATTTCAAGCAACAAACTTCCACAACGTCCAAGATATCACATAGTTTACAAGCATATTTCTTCACCTTGTAGTTTTTCTTGTGAACATCAAAACCAAGAGGCTTGGCTGCTTCTTCAATTTTATTGATGATCTCATTGGCTGGACATGTTGATGTAAACCTTGTTTCCCTCTTAAATTCCTGTAACGGACGAAATGAATCAAAAGACACTCAATAGACATGCAAAGAGATAAGCAAATAAAATTATGATCAAGAACAGTTAAAATCTCAAGAATGTCTAAATAGTTATGTATAATATCCTGGGGTAGGAGAATCCATTTGTACACAAGGAAGTCCAAGTTACTCATTGGAAAGAGTATAAGGACAGCCTACAAAGAACAGAAAGTATACCAGCATATGAAGCACACATATGGAAGGATTGGACACCATTCATGGGTCCACCCTAGAAAATCTTCTGCACCGAAAAAGTTAACCAAATTGGATGACACTTTCATCCTAACTTTTCTTTAGACTGTTTATTCACGTCATTCGTGATTCATCATCTTAATCATGAGAGCCTTATCACAACTATTTTGTGATTCCCCGAGTTAAAATGGAACTCACTACACTGTAAAAAAGCACTCAATCAAGTCAATTTTTGGTGGACATCTCTGAGGAGGGTCACATCTGGGGACCCAGCACCTGAACCTGATTACTTGGGTTCAGGTTGTTCCTTTTGGTCCTAGTTATAATCAAGATCAAATATTTAGTTATTACTCAACCCAACAGACCCAGATAGATTCGGCTGGGTTCAGATCAGTTCACTTCGGTCCTTTAGAGCTGGAAGAAACCAGCAAGCTGGATCGAATGGTATCTAATCTGTCGATACTTGTTAACCCCAGAAACATTGAAAGGTGAGTGTGACCCCCACCTCTATACATTGAACACTACCAGTGTATATACCCACACAACATAAAACAAAAATAAAAAATACAAACGTGTTTTATCACTTGATGAAATGTCAAAAAAATCTTCGCTAAACAAAGAAACAACTTGAAGAATGCCAACCTGCTGTGTGTCAAACAAATTTCCAAGATCCAGACCCTTCGACATGGAAATCAATTCAAATGCATTCATAGCTGCTGGCTGCTGCTCTTCTTTCTTCTCAGTTACATGATGTTCCTGGTATAATGCCAAAACCATATATTTTGTTAGATTTTTCTTTTGTTACGTTGATATGAGTAATGCTACATTTACAAAATTTTAACAAAAAGTTTGACAAAATAGTGATGTGGCAAGATCTTGAACAAAATCTCTATTGGTGAAAGTATAAGAGTAGTTGTTCAAGATCTTGCCACATCACTATTTTGTCAAACTTTTTGTTAAACTATTTGTACATATATCATTTTTCCGTTGATAATAGAACTTCTACTGTAACTGTAATTAAGCTTATCTTTGACTCACTTCTGAGTCCTTAAAAACAGCTTCTACATCATCCAAGTTTGCATCATATTTCTCCTCAAACACGGGTGGCTTATAACCTTTTTTAAACCATGGATCCTCCAGAATTTGAGGGATAGTAATTCGCTGCCATTGGCCAAGATATATTAGGTTAGTACAATCACATTATCAGTAACATCATGCATATAAATTGCCATAAATAAGATTTAATTTTTCCCATGAAGACCTAACCAGGACCACACAAATTAATTCACGAGAATCATAATAACAATCTAGAATACACGTATTTGCTTGTAAAAGTAGATATACAGTATACTCACAGTCATAGGGTTCGGATCCAAGATTCGAGTTATCAGTTTCATTGCATTAAAAGAGAGCCAAGGAGGGCAAGTGAACTCAGCGACTGAGATCTGCACGTAAAGAGGAGAATCTAATAAACAGATGTTGGAGCAGAAAATGAAAGGGTACTTTAGAATTGGTAAAATGCTCACTTTTTTATACAGGTTCATAAGATTAGAATCATCAAAAGGCAAGTACCCTGCAAGCAATACAAATAGGATGACCCCACATGACCACAAGTCTGCAGTTGCTCCATCATAGCCTCTATCATTGAGAACCTGGGCAGTGCAAGACAAATTATTACACAGATGTTGCATCAAAATAAGAGAAGGGGTTACTAATCAAAAGGAAAAGAAAAAAAAAAAGAAGAAGAAAGAAAGAAAGAAAACGAAGGGATTAAAGATGACGGCAGTTAATAGAATATTAGAATCTAATAGCGAACAGTACCTCTGGAGCGACATAGTTTGGAGTTCCACAAGTAGTGTGCAGCAAGCCATCATCCTGCCAGAAACATCCTTCACAGTTAGAATAAGTATTGCCAATTAAATTTAAAACAATGATTTAATGGAAAAGGGTACATTTAAAACAAAATAAAAAATCGTTCAGTATTTTTTGGATTGATTTGATAGTTTCTTTATAGCCATAATACTAATTGAGGATTACAAGAAAAGCTTATCATTGAACAATAAGATGTTTTGAGTGGAAACTGGATAAGAATCATACATATTATGACATTCTGTTAATAAGACGGTAGGTTTTAATCTACTTTTGCAATAAATATGGTTGAGGTGGCTGCATCAGGTGATTAATGGTTCGACATCTTGCCCCACAAAATAGCTGACAATAAACTTCCGAGAAAAATAAAAAACACTGTGATCCTAAAAATAATTAAATAAATAAACTTCCAAGAAAAGAAATTCCAATTGATATGTCCAGAAGGAAAAAAAAACCCACGATATTAGGAGTATTAAAAAATTAGCTTTTCCTTTTCACACTTATGATACTTGCATCTCACATAAACTATACTTGAACAGAAAACCAGGTAATCACATCACAGGACACTTGTTCAGAATGAGATTCTTGAAGATATAAGAATCAAAGAAGATATACGGAGAGTACTTCATGCTCCAAAGAAAATTATACTTACCCTGACTTGTTGGGACAGTGCGCTCAATCCAAAATCAGAAACTTTCAGGTTTCCATAGACGTCGAGTAGTAAATTTTCAGGCTGAAGACATGCAAAAACGGAAGGGTAAAGCTTTGTTCCCCCCAAAGCAACTGGAACATCAACAATAAATTTTCAATAGATGATTGGAGGCATGCAACAAGTCAAGAAATTCACCTTTAAGTCTCTGTGGTAAACACCCCTACTATGACAATAATCAACAGCATTAATAAGTTGTTGGAAATACCTCCGAGCTTCATCCTCCATCATCCGGCCATGGTTAACCTTCAAAAACCCCCCAAAACAATCAACGCACTGATAAAGGAAGGGCAGTATGAGATATCATGGACGGGAGAAGCTATCTAAGAATGGCTACATCATCAGGGACGGATCCACATTGGCATTGGGTGGGGAACGTGCCCCACCCAAAATTTCTAAATTTAGATTTATTCCAATGAATTAACCTTGTATTCTTAGCTGTCGCCCTTAAATCCTTTTGGTGCCCCACCCATAATTCAAATTTTATCACTCTAGAACATGAGACTTGACCCCAATAGATACTCATATAGACATGGAGACAAAAAGGATTAACAAATAATTCATTACTTACAATTTTGTCAAAGAGCTCTCCTCCAGTTATAAACTCTAGAACTATAAAAATCTTTGTCTTGCTCCCCATTACCTGCGCACAGAAAAACATCTATCAAGGAAAGAAAAAAAATAAATAAATAACAGGTTTGTAATTCAAGCTACTGATATTTCATCTAATATGTTGATCCACTCTTTCTCGAACTAATTATCACAATATCATTGTATATTCCATGAAACATTCCACAGTTCCTGTATCTTGAAAATTGATACCGTACTCTTCACAATTTGATGAGTTACAACATACCAATTACACATTCTTGTCTATAGAACAAGTAAGAAACCTTCTTGTTATCAGCAAAATATATTACAATAGGAAATAAGAAAAACCATATCCTAGATAATCATGGATATGGAAACTTTTTTCTCCTTAGAGCATGTCCAACTACTTTAACAATAGTCCCTATAGAATTCCTGGAAGAGCTGCAGGCAATCTGTATTCAAGGAAGCGATTAAATACTCATGACATTGAACATTGATAGGATAATAACCCAAGTACCAAACAAACAAGATTGAAGTCATATTGCAAAGACTTAGGTAACAAAAGATGTTGGGCCAGTTCTAAGGATTTAGAAATCATAGCCCATCATGGCCACACAGGACGCTAATAGCACATTAGCACAAATATTTTTTCCCTATAACTACCTTCAAATATGTTAGTACAAATATATTTTCCCTATAATTTTTTGTTTTAAGTTTCTATGTTGTTGCAGAAATTAATTTACAACTCTTTTAATTTATTCATTAAATATTCTCGCTGTCCTTTCTTTTACCTTGTTTCCAGAAGGTATATCGGTCCTATTTAAGCAGAACAGAGGAACTGTGACATCATCATAGCACTCAACCACTAAGATATGCCAAAATGCACACCAAGTGTTGTTTGCAAAGCCAAAGTGCAATTCAATATAAGGCTATAACTACGGAGTATGGACACAAGACAAAATGCCGTCATCAAACTGAAATCCAAAAAAAGAGGATTACAGTAGCGACTGCGAGAAGTGTATAGGCAAATATATATATATATATAAGTAGGGTTATAAATCTAGACTACACGCTCAAAGAAAAGAACAAAAATACCTCATACAAGCGAACAACATTTGGATGTTTTATTAACTTCATTGTTGCTATTTCCCGCTTTATCTGCAAAATATATCAAAACTATCTAAGAAATATGATATGCTCATGAAAGCATTTCCTATAAGGGTAGCCACAAGAATCAAAGAAATTCGACAAAAGAGATGCTGTATGTAATACATAGAATATTCAACACCTGAAACATTACTTCTCCTGACTTTATAACATCCAAGGAAGCTGTTCCTTAGATAGGTGTGAAGTGTCATTAACCCAAGTGTGTTATTTTGATGTCAGGGGTTGACACTGAAATATATCAACAAAATGGGATCAAAACATAGTTTAAAGACGGAAGCCATATATACACACAAAGTTACCTCACAAGTCATACTTTCATATATTTTTACATTTCCCCCACTCAGGTAGGCAGTTTGTGTAGGTTATTGGTTTGCATTAAAATTGAAAACGTATATACGATATATACAAAACTAATTTAATTCGAATTTGGCAAAACTGTTGGAGAGAGAAGT
Organism: Macleaya cordata; assembly: GCA_002174775.1. Taxonomy (NCBI): domain Eukaryota; kingdom Viridiplantae; phylum Streptophyta; class Magnoliopsida; order Ranunculales; family Papaveraceae; genus Macleaya; species Macleaya cordata. Next base: position 503,291 of record MVGT01001095.1, read on the forward strand.
ATTCATGTTTTTTTGTGAGCTCAAGTTCGTATGAAATTCATAACTGTGTGGTTCGAAAGGAAGTACATCTTTTTTTAAAGCTTCTGAAGGAAGTAAGATCGGTTTTCTAAACTTCAAAAAGACCCTAAATAGAAGATTTGTGCAGCATTATCACAATCCAGTCAAGAAATATCTAAAAGAAGCAAAAAAGAGAACTACGTGATAAAATAAAATAAAAACCTGTTCCGCCATCTTGTGCTTGAGAACCTTCTCTTTGTCAAGGATCTTCAGAGCTACAGGCTCCCCAGTCTCAGAATTCTTTGCGAACTTCACCTTCGCAAATGTCCCCTCCCCAATAGTCCTCCCAAGCTCATATTTACCCACTCTACGCTTGATCTTAGGTGCATTCATCTTCAACTATAGGAACTCTTGGAGTATTGCCTGCTTCTACAAGTTTCTTCCTGAAATTAACAAAAATTTCTAAACACAAACTCCTGAACATGATACTAGAAATTGGACACGTTTAAAACTCAGAACTAACAAATAGTAAGCATTTAAAAAGTCCAATTCAGTATTTGGCAAAGCCATGAGCATATACTCAAGATATACAAAACTGAACCCAAATGAAAAGAAACGGTTACACCTAAACTATATAAGTCAAAATTTATATATATCAGTACATAATTTTATGAAAAGCAAGCTCTTTATATGTTTAAAGTGCAAAATTTCAGTAGAATTGAGAGAGAGAGAGAGAGAGAGAGAGAGAGAGAGAGAGAGAGAGAGAGAGAGAGAGAGAGAGAGAGAGTCACTGAATAATGTAAAAAATCAAAGAATTTCAAATTTCAGATAAAACTGCACTTCACAAAGATAAGGAAAACTCACCACAAAGAGGAATCGTCTGAACACTTCACTGAGCTCAAATTTTGGAATAATTGTCACCTGTTCAGAAGAATCTAAAACATTAAAAGCTAAAATGGCTAACACTCCATCTCAGAATCAGACAGTTCAGAAACAAAATTACAAATTAAACCCACCAACCTTGTTTAAAATTCCAAAATGAAAGAAATGAGTTAATTAATAAATCAGCTTCTATTACCTACCCCCCTAATTAAAAATCCTAAATTCTCAATCATTACCGACCAACTACCAAACAATTCAAAACTTAAATCTAACAAGAAACATGAAAAAGACTTTCAATCATTCAAAAACACTAAAAACTGTTGAGAGAAAGAAACGAAGCACATTCACCTCCACAACCATTCAATTCAAACCCAACAAGAAGCAAAGGCTACTCCAATTCCACATGAAGCAAAAAAGTGTACTTAAAAAAATTTAGATCAGCAATTAAAATTACAGAATTTGGACAAAGAAGCGAAATTCTAGAAGATAAAAAAGGACTTCAAATTCAAAGAACCAAAATCTGCTTCCAAAATGTACAGATGTCGAACAAAAAAGCGAAATTCCAGAAGAAAAAGTTCAAAAACGACTTCAAATTCAAAGAGCCAAAACCCCACCTCCAAATGTACAGATTTCGGATAAAAAAGTGAAATTTCCAGAAGATAAAGTGAAAAAAAGGAAACCCACCTCCAAATTGAATCTCCAAGTAACACCCAGATCACCGAATCAGCTGTAGTTAAAGTTAAACCCAAGAATTAAAAACAATTAAAGAAAAATACTAACTTAGAAGAAGGGAAAAACAAAACAGAGCTTGATCACGGCAATTCAGACTAACCAAAGGTGAAGATATTATGGCAAAGGAAACAACAAAAAGCAAGAACAGAATTGGGAACAGAAAGGATAAAAACAAAGGCTTAATAATCTGAGTGACCCAGATTGAGAAAAGCTTCAAACTAAAAACAAATCAAAACCCACTTCACAAATTCGTCCCGCCACAAAACCCAGATTATATAAACAAAAATCATTACCTTTCAGAGGCCCCTTTACAATCCAGAAACAATAATTAAAAACAACCCAACAACCTTGGTTCCGGATAATATATATCCCATGAATTATTAGATTAGATCAAGTGAGAGAAATCTAGAGAGAGAAAGATGATAAGAAGGCAAGGCTGGCGATTTTTATCCCGGCTCTTGAGTGATAGTTTGGGCCAAGAACTGAGATTTTGTTTGATCGATGCTTTAACAGAGTTAAAACAAGCTTTGCCCTCTACTAAAACACTATAACAGTACTACTACTTCTTACCTTACTGCGACTATGCAAGTACTGAAACCAGAGAACTTCTGAAAATGGCCTTGTGAGAGAATCTCGTCCATGTGTTTCTCTCTCTCTCTACGTGGACACAGACAATGCGACAGACGCCAGCCAAGAGGCACTTCCACCAATTTTCTCTCTCTAGTAAACCATGGTATATCTATGGACCCACTATATACTTATTGGATGAATCATAACCTGATCTGTGATATGATGTAAAAGTGGCTTTTCAACCCGAATTTTTTACTTAGTATACCATACCCGACTATTTCTTGGTGCCTCTCTAATAATTAATCACTAATCTGTCTTACTGATAAAAAATTTTTTTTGGACCGACCTTTTTATAAAATACATATTAGATGCTTATGTGGCATTGTGGATCCCACTGTCATATAAGTTGGAAACCTCCTCATAACACTTTGAGGAGGAAAAAAGTGGTAGGTTCCATCTTGCCACATAACCATCTGACACCAATTTTGTAAAATAGTCGGGCCAAAAAGCTTTATTGAAAAATTAATGCCACTCATCCCACCAAACTCATCCCCAGATGTTTTTTCCCGTGTGATGTAGCAGCTTAAGATTTTTAATATTCAATGTAAAGTCTTAAATGTATTTAAGGATTTAGTTGTCCCCTTAACCATAAAAATAAAGAGGGATAAATAGGCCCAACAACAATATTCTTCTAAAAAAGGGAAAAAGTTAATCCACGTCATCCTAAAATGAAAGAGATCACATACTCCTAACCTAATTAAAACTTGATTGAAATTTTAAAAATAAAGGTTTAGAATTATATAATTACTTGCGAGGATGATAAGCACGAGGAAAAAAAAAACTTGGATTATCTTCATGTGGCTTTCAAGCTGTAATAAGTATAAAGGACAAGTTGGGTGGAAATATTAACCCATTCAAGTCTAAAATTGATCAATAATTTTCTTACTGAGACAACGAATTGGGTATACATGATTCTTCTTCGAAAGTGTAGACAAAACTAGTTCTAAAAAGGAAAATGATGTTAAAAAAAAAAAACAAGCAAAAAAAGTGATATTTTCAGGTCGTGATTTGTAATTATCAGGCTGCATTAATTGCATGGGAACAAATTAGTTCCACGTCTTTATAAAATAATTTTAATTAGTAGCCACTCGAGGACGATTACGGATTACGGTCTCTCGAGTTTCTAAATTGCAATCGTCACCGTCAATTGACACGAATCTCGAGGACCATCCTAGAGTTGAACCTTCTCGATGAAAAACTGTATATTTTCCGACTGAGTTAGTGAATTATGACTTTTGTGGACATTTGAAGATCATGAACTTCGATGGATTCTGATAGAGTTCATAGATATCAATGAAATTCAGATGACAATGTCCAAAGACATCTACGAACGTTAGAGGATTTGTACTCACAAAGTCATCGGACTATTGTAGACTTGTTTATCAATTTTTAATAAAATAAAAATCTAACAAAAAGATGTATCAAAATAACTTTATTATATTTTGTAATTTTTATTGTAAATATAAATTATTATTATTATGATGATTAATAATTTTTAATCATAATTAATTAGTGGTGGTAGTGGATTCTAAAATTATTTATGGATAGTTAATATTTATTAACCATATTAATTATTGGTGGTGATAGAGAGAAATTGTTTATGATTCTTTATAATTATAATTATTTATTACTATAAATTAATTATAATTATTAAAGTTAAATTATTATTATAATTTTAATAAATATTAATCATAATTATTAATGGTGGTGGTGGAGGGAGAGGAATTATTTATGATTATTTATAATTTTAGTTATGATTATTCATCATTTATTACTATAATTATTAATAAACTATTATTATTAAAATATCTATCTATACTATTAGTTAAGAGAATTGAGTTTTTTGAGGCTTTTTACTTTTCGCGCCCTTAGAAAAATTATTTGCTCACAAAGTTTATGCAAAACTATGAGGGACAAAATAGTCACAGTTTATCCATGGTAAAATGATATTTTAGTATTTTCATTATTTTGTAAAAACCATATTTACCACAATGTCAATCCTCCTAGATTCTCTCCAACTTCCCTTCTCTCCACTCACGTTTTTCTCCGTCTCTCTATCTTTAGAAACTACTTAAAACTTCCTCATGCACATCTCTCTTATAAAAATTATTTTTAAATTGAAACACAAGATTTTCTCGTTATCCTATGATTCCATAATTTCTCCTTCAGAAAAAAAATATAATTTTAGAATTTAAAAAATATCATATATTGCAATCTTCTCTCATGTTTATCTTTACCTCTTCTTCCTCAATTTCTATAATTTTCATGTTGCAATCTTCCCTTCTTTTTTCATCTTAACACTCCATAACTTCAATTTCTTTATTTATTTTGGTATTTGCATGATGAGTGAATTGGTTTGTTATTCTCATTTCACTTTCTTCTTTTTTTTTTCGTTATTTGTAGTATTTAATTTTTTTACTCCCCAAAGTTTTTATTTGATTTTTTCTTTTTTTTCATTATTTACTAATAATTTTTAATTATTTTTTGTAGGGTTGAAATATTCGCTTGCAATTGGATACAAAAAAAAAAATCAAAAGCGTGTTATCTTCTCTCGCTCTCAATCTATTTTTTGATTTATTTGTACTTAGACTTTTAGAATAATTTTTATTGTCTCTGCTCTATTTTTAATGAATTTTATGTTCTAGTAAATTTTTCAATTAATAGTATAGATAGAAATATTTTTTGTATTTTCTTTTTTGTATTATATGATTTTATTTTTTGTATTTATTAATTTTATTTTGTGTGTTTCTTTTTGTTGGATTTAAAGATTGGATCAACTTGGATTCTTTTTCTGTTTTTACCTCATCATCTTCCAGTAATTAGTACATTTCAATTCATTTTTATTAGATTTTTTTCCTCTTTACAGGACTTATGGAAGAGTGAATTGACCAAAAAATGAATATATTATTGTGTAAAAAATATTCCCGACATATGAAACACATGCAATGCATGTGAATGAGGTTTATAAATTATTATTATGATAACTAATAATTTTTAATCATAATTAATTAGTAGTGGTGGTGAAGAGAACGGAGAGAGAATGTCCACACAAATCCCACATATATGGGATATGGACATTGTAAAATAACTTTTCTTCTTTAAAACTCACTAAATGTCCATTAATGTCTATGAACTTCATTGCCCACCATTTTGATGTCTACAACCACACTTGAAGTTTACATGAACATTTTCAGCGTCCACAATCACACACCCCTGGATTTTACATGTCCATGAATGTCCATCAATATTCAATTGACCATTTTGATGTCCACAACCACACATATGGAGTTTTACATGGACATTTCTAACGTCTATAACTACACACCCCTGAATTTTACATGTCTATGAATGCCCACCAATGTTCAATTGACTACTGGGTTCCTCCTAAGTTCATTTATTGATGTTTAACAAGCTGGTTATATTGCCACTAGAAGTAAATCAACATCAGTACATTTCTAATTAATATGTATTACTTATTCAAAACAAGCCCTAATAAATGATAGAATATAAGATATGTATCTCTTTCTAACCAAGGGAGTTTGTTGTTCTCTGCGTACATTGTAGTTGGAATATCCATAAATGGCTTGGTCGACGTACGTCAAAGTTTTGTTTACGCCATAGTGTTTATATATGACGAGCTTCCCCACATGTGTTTCGCACGTATGAGTTTGATGTCCATCTTTCTCGCACGCACTTCGCGTGTGCTACGCTTTTTTTCCTACATGTGCGCTTCGTGCGCGTGACAAACTCATTTTACCCCCTCACACGCGCTACGTTGCCAAATTATGTGGCGCATTATATGATATGTATAGATTTAAGAATAAAATGGATATTATGTGGACCCACTGGGAACGATACATGCATTAATGTTGATCTAGATGATGAATATATCATCGTCACAAAAAACAGTCATTAGATTAACTTAATGCGACTCCTTTGACAGTATAAACTAAGTGTAAATAAATAAATTAGGTTAAGAGACATATGTGGTATTTTAGAAAAGTTAAAAAAAATATAAGGACGAACGGTGTGACAGCTCCGAACTGTCACGCAACCACATCCCTAAAACCCATTCTCTCTCCTCCCATCTCCTTCTTTCTCTCTCCTAAATTTTAGGGGGTTGGCACCCCTTAGCCAACCCAAATGGCTTAAGGGGGTAGTCCCTTAGAAGCTAGTATAGATGAAGGATTCCTTGAGATACACAAGGTATATATACGGATTACCAGATTTTTATTTTAGCATTCTTACATCAAATTTCTTTTTCTTAATTTAAAAAAAAATATGAATACCAAAATATCTTCCTATTTTACATATAAATAGAATTAGCTCAATTAATTAACTCAAGTACAAGTTAAAATAAGAGAATTTTAGGGTTTAATCCCTAGTTGATAATTGAAACTGGGTTTCGACCCTCCATAATCCAAAAAGTAAACGTTAGTCTCTTTTTGGATGGAAAAACACAAACCACTGTTACATGGCGCACGTTTTCGAATCACGTGTGCTTTCTGGACCAAATTACCCCTCATGGTAAACACGTGAGGGACTTGAGTAAAATCAAAATTTTATGTCGAAAATGCCCCCCTCTATCCAACTGCTAGGGTATGGCAGTGTGATCAACGTCCACGACAGTCACAACTGAGCCACAAATATAGACGTTTGCCACCGATCATATCCTCTCCTTCAAACCCTATAACTAAGATTCATAGCTGAAGTTCAAATTGCTAAATTTGAAACTTACTATTTCTTGTTGAAAAGCCTAAAAATTCTCTAGTAAAGTATAACTTCCAAATTATTCTTCCTCAACTCCATTTATTGTTCATCTTGTTTTAGAATGGGTGGAGGTGGTGAATCAAGCAATTGCAATAAGGTATGTTAGATTTGAAAATCAGAGATTACTCACTCTTTTTTGCATACATGTCGGTGTAATTAGTTACTGGCATCAATCTTTATCAACTGGGGAGGATGAATCGAAAAGGGATGTAACTCAAATTAATATATTTATAGAAGGGATATAAGACTAATTTAATTTATTATTTTTCTATCTGTTTTGATAGAATTTTCTAACGTGTATGTTTTATTTTTCAAGTGCCTTTTAGGAGAAAACAATTGTCAAGTATGTCATCTAAGCTCACACAGGCTGGTCTCTCCATTTTATATCAAACACAGATCTAGTCTCTCAATTTTCCACCAAAAAGAATCATCACACAAGCACACATACTATATATATGTTATTTTGCTGAAACCATCACATAGAAATAGTAAGACAATAAAAGTAATACAAGGCATCCATTAAAATCAAATACGAACTTGTAAACATAAAGGCGTAATTTGGTCTAGAAAACACGTGGTAAACATGTGAGGGGTAATTTGGTCCAAAAAACATACGTGTTTCGAAAACGTGTGCCATTTAACAGTAGTTTGTATTTTTCCATCTATAAAGGGACTAACGTCAGCTTTTTGGATTATGAAGGGACGAAACCCAGTTTCAATTATCAGCTAGGGACTAAACCTTAAAATTCCCTTATAATAAAATATGAATACCAAAATGTCTTTCTTTTACGTCAAAGTTTTGTTTACGCCATACTATTCATATGTACGAGCATTATCCCCAACATAAAAGAATTATCTCAACTAATTAACTCAAGTACAATAAGTCATAGAGTAACAACATTATTATAATTTCTGGGAACAGAGTATATCGAGAAAAGTGGGAAGAGGATATTACTTATTCACTCTGTTATAACATGCATACTCATTGTACAATATATATCTCTCTAAACATACAAATTTCGTACGTAACATTTCTCTGTTAATTCTATCTAAGAAAGGGGGGCTAACACATATATATAACATCTCCTGCATGTGGGGGCTAAAGGTGTTATGACACCTACCCCATTGGTGTCAAGCTCACACGCAAGTGCACGGTGGGCAGCCACCCAAGCAGCTGCATGCTATGACCCAAGCAGCTGCATGCTATGACACTCCCCCTTGGATATCCACCATTCTAAGATAATTGCCTCGTTAAAAACCTTACCAGGAAAACCCAGAGGGACAAAACTTGAGCTAAGGAAAAGAGTACAAAGACCTAGAAGAGTGCTGGACTCGCATAAGCTGCCTTATTAAAAACTTTGGCAAGGAAAACCCAGAGGGACAAAACATTGACAAAGGAAAAAGAGTACAACGCGATAAGGTCTAGTTAGACAAATGCAGGCATCGGAATACTCCCCCTGATTGAGTAGGCACTCAAATTAGTTCGCTTGATGATACATCCGTCTCATGCCAATACCATAGGCTAGCTTTCTGAATATAGCTGCTGGTAGAGACTTGGTGAAGAGATCAGCATAATTCTCACAGGATTGTATCTGCTGGATATCAATCTCACAGTTCTTCTGAAGATGATGAGAATAAAATAACTTAGGTGAAATATGCTTGGTTCTATCACCTTTGATGTAGCCTTCTCTAACTTGTGATATACATGCAGCATTATCCTCAAAAATGACTGTTGGAACATCTGTGACAGAGAGTAGAGCGCAAGAGCTTCTAATATATCCAATCAGTAATCGTAGCCACACACATTCCCAGCTAGATTCATGCAATACAATAATCTCCGAATGATTCGAAGAAGTGGCTGGAAGGCTTTGCTTGTTAGATCGCCAAGAAAAAGCAGTTCCTCCACTTGTAAAAACATAACCAGATTGGGAGATAGCTTTGTGGGGATCGGAGAGATATCCGACATCAGTGTATCCGATTATTTGAGAGCTATTTGATGGGTTTCTCTAATAGAATAATCCCATGTCTGTAGTCCCGCGGAGATAA
>MVGT01001095.1:521128-534332 GCA_002174775.1 Macleaya cordata
AAAAAAAAAAGAAGAAAGAAAACGAATATCACGTGTTTGACTAAAAATTCTACCATTAAATCTTTTGGATTACATCAAAACACTGTTTCAATTTTTAAACAATTCAAGCATGGATCACGTTCTATTTTAGGGTTTTTTTAAAGGGGCGTTTGGTTTTCAATTTCATTTTATTTTGACATATTTCGGTCCAGATTCATCTGAGGTATAATTTTCTATTTTAGGGTTCTTGTTTTTGTTTTTATTTTCCTTTTCTTGTCTTTTAGCTTAGGGAAATTGGCATTGTTCTAAGTAACATCTAGAACAAGGAATTACATTAGTTGGTAGATCCATTTAGAAGACAAAATGTTCTGTTGATGTTGACCAAGTTAGCATGTTTCATGATTGATTTCGATCTGAAAAAAAATCTCAGGTTTAATTTTGAGACGTTGATGAGTTACCAAACTTGATCTTGAATTTTACGATTTTTATTCGTTTTAATTGCCAGTTTAAATAGATCGTAAAATAAATCAGTGTTAATTTTGGTCGTGCCAATTCCATGCTCCATCATCCAAACATGACTTTTAAGCCCTAAAATCATCTTCACCAAAAACTGGTTCATTCTAAAACTTCTAACCCCAACAAAAATTGATCAGAAGTTAGATTAAAATTTAATGATAAAAAATAGACAATAAGAAAAAGAGTCAAAGTTTGATGGGGTTAGATGTTTTAGAATGGACTAATTTTAAGTGAAATTGATCTACATGATGAGAAAAACATTCCCACAAAACCTCAGCCCTTAGATCAACCTCATGTGGGCTCCACAAGAGCCTGTACACATAACCTGTGTTACATAAGGCTGTAAGCCAATCCGGACTCGAAAAGAAAAACTTTGGAGTCCCACTTATAAAAAAAAAAGTAATATTCTGAATCCTTAAAACCTGAAGTTTTAAACCAAGAAAATGACAATCATTGTTCAAGCTATTGATAAAGCTCTCCATGGAAAATGGGCTCACGCATGCTTGAGCACAACTGTGGCACATAAATTCCATTTTTATCTCACTCAAATCAGCTTAATATTACTGAAATCAGTTGGAGCTATCATCTTCGTTTGAAAAAAAAAAACCCCATGATTTATGGAGATTTAAACTATTTGCAGTGAATCTAAGATTTTCATGTGCTTGCGTGACTGGATGTACAGGTGGAAATATTCAAATATAAAGATGTGAGTTGTAAAGAAGACCAAACAAATGAAGAAATCAAAAAATAAATTTTGATGTGCATGCAAAACAAACTTTCCACTCCACTGCCGTCTAAGACGCCCTTGTTGGATCCACAACGGATCAAACAGAACCCCATAGTTTTCAGATGCACAAATTACATAAATTTAGGTCATGCTATTTGAAATCCCTCTGGTTCTTTATAACTGCTCTAACTGTACATGGAGTGAACAGGATGTCGGAATAAATGTACCAAAACTGCGAGTTATTTGAACAGAGTAGAATATACCTTCTTCTAGACAAATATCAACCTACTCGGTTGCTAACTGTTTGGTAGAGGGACCTAAGTTGCGTGTTCCATTTCTCTATGGCAGCATATTTCTTAATCCCCTTAGACCTGCACATGATTTCCAAAGATAACATAAAAATGATAACAATTATTATTGAGATAAGCTTATATTTACACAAATCATGGAAAATGAGATGTAAAGAAAGTCCCAAGTGATTGACCTGTCAGTACGCTCTAAAAGTCGGTTCACTTGATCAATGTGCCCCTGGATACGATTATCCAATATTAATGAAACAAGTAGCTGTTCGACATCTTTTTCTGGCACGTTGAGCTCCTGAATATCAAATAAGTTAGGTGATTTGAAGACTGTTAAGGAGTTCGTAAAGATCTTTTGTTCAGAAAGATAACAGAAAAGGAAAGATAGTCAGAATAGCAACAATTCATCGGTAAAAAAATACACCATGGATCCAAGATATGGTTGATATCTACTTATCAGGGAAAAAAAGAGAAAGGCATATGGTTGATATAGGAACCTAAAAAAGAAAATCATTAACACAGGAAGAAACCAGAACTGCAGGCTAGACCATTACCCACAATCCTTCCCAAAAGAAAAAAGAAGAGGAAGGAAAAAGAAAAACTGAGAGCCAAGCTGATGTGGAAGTTCTTCAAATGGTTTTACTCGAACGGACAGAATTAGAATAAAATGGATTTTCAAGAATCTAAAAAGTATCTTATAGGCAAAGAGAAAATGGAATAATAACAAATAAGAAATATAAGAGTCAAAACTAAATAGGTGAGCTCAAAGAAACCGGAATTCATAGTCTTCACCTTTGATATGAAGGGAATTCGGATCCTTGTATAAGGTTTGATGAGCTTCAGCAATACTTGAGTTCTGATATTCTTCAACAGATCCTCAATATAGTTTCGAATAAATGGATCATCCATAATTGTCCTTCTGTTACTCTGGAACAATAAGTGTTGCAGAAGCAACCCATCTGAGAACAGAGATTTAAACAAAAAGAAAGACGAGTATAATATGGCATAAAAATGATACAAAGAACCCTTACCTTGAGAATTTTCTCAAACTCCAAAATTTCATTTCGTTGATAGGCTGCTATCAGATTTGTCATGGCCAAAATCTCAGGGTCATTTTTGTATCTGCAAGAATAAGTAAAAACTAGTAACCCTAAGTAACTAACCAACATGTGAACTAGGTGAAACCGTAAACTTAATAAGAACTTACGGCTTTGCTTCTTGCCCATCAAATGGGTTCACTTCAGATTCCATTAGCATGTTGGCCAACACCAGGTATCTGTTGAGGGAAGCAACATAAAGATGGAGGTAACATCAAGAAGGAGATCTACTAGTTACCACATGGATTTCATCTTTTGTATAAGAAATAAATACTATAGGAATCCACAAAGTACATAATCGCCTATGTACAAGGGGTTCCTCCTAGTGATGCTATTTTGATTCTATACTGCCAATACTTTAAAATGGGTGCTGGGGGTGCTGTATCTATGTCCACACCATATTCTACACATGTTCCTACTATCCCTTGCTAACATTTATGTAACCTGGGCACTACAAAATGGATTGTGTGTGTACCCATGTAGAAAACTTCTTTTTCATTTGTTAAAGAATAAATGCCAGGTCTCTATGTACCCAGGTAACAGAGCTTGGATTTATTAATCAAAGAGGCATTTATGTCTAAAAAAGCAGGAAAGATCTTTGACATAATGAGAAAAGGGTGCTTTTGGACAATACTTAAGGCATTGGATACGGCGCTGATTCCCAGCTTCATCATAGTTCTTAAAAGCTTCAAAGAAATCTGTAGCAGCCTCTGCCCATTGCCGCTCGGCCATATGCATTTTCCCACCACACTCATGAATTATCCCCATAATCCTGGGATGCGGTATTGCTGATTTGATGGAAAGTGCCTTCTGATATAGTTGCTGCAATCCATATACTTCAGCCATGAATCATGAGTAGGAAAAACAAAAAATACAAATGAGAGAAAATAAAGTTCACGAAATATATTTCATCTGCAAGCTAAGATAAGATTTTGAATGATTTTCCCTAAACTGGCATCAGTTTATAAGAAGAGAATATTAAAATTAGACAATGAGCCAGACTACAGTTAGTTATTTTCTGTACTATTCTGTAAATTGGTTCAATGAAGCAATACTAGATGGTCAAAAACAGTAGAGATCAAGGCACTGTACAGAACATACACAGAGTAACTGACCAAAACAGCAAAATTAAAAACAAAAGGGAGAACACTACAGGGTGTATCCTCAATTGTCCTCAACTAATCCAGCAGTGATCTTAGCATTTCGAAACAGTTTGACATGTAATGGCGTGCTTCATTCTTCCACATTCAATGGAGTATACTGTTCAACCAAAATTGCTGAGCGAAAGCATGATAATACTCTACCTAGAGAATCTAGCCAAACTAGCATAGAGGTCCAAGTCCTTGCCAATTTTCTCAAAAAATGAAAAAATGAGTGCCAGTCTATCAATCCAAAATGAAAAGAAGAAAAAGGAAGGCAAGATATATAGTTGAATAATTACCTCAATCTAGCCAAGCAAGACACAACTCTTTCGTTCGTCACAGAGTTTTTAGATATTAAATGAGTACCTTTAACTGTACTTAGATATTGAGTTTGCTCCTCAAAATATCACAATTTTATTTTATCAATTCAAACTATCACCATTATCATCGCTAATTACTCAAGAACTACTATGAACGGGAGCCCATCTAGGATCATCTATTTCGAGCTATAAGAATGAGACTTTAAGAACAGGATTTGGATTTTGGAGTATAGTATAAAACATATGATGAAAAAACCAGAGTGCTTTTCAGGGCTTTAATTACTCAAAACCCACTCAATTAACTGTTCAATGTCAAATTTAAACACATCCTCCTAGATAAAAGACAGAATGCAGTCCTACAAAAGAAGTGGCAACACACAGATGAAATGTCCTAAGAAATACGTACCTTGAGTTTTTTGTTATTCTTGGTCTCAGTGTACATTTGGATCTCAATGGCGTAGACTTCCAAAAGCTGTGTTCCTTTCTTTTGATCATCTGTACCATCTTCTTTTCGACAAGATTTGTGAAGCTCCTTCAAGATCTAAACTTGTTCCAACAAATGAGTATGCTGCTTACCAGTATACATTAGTGAGAAATAAACTAAATACAATGCCTTAACCAAATAATATATACCTTATTCATTCGCCCGTATTCACCCATGTCAAACCAAATCTTGCAAAGTTTTAAATTTGTCTTAAACCATAACCTCTGCAGAAGAAGCATCACAATAAATCAATGATCATCCTGGACATTACAGGCAGTATTAGCTGAATCAAGATATATTCCTAACCTCATTCTTTGCCTCTTCAAGGGCCTTCAATGTGGTCTGGTAGAACTCCTGTAGAAGATTGAAGTTCTGGCTAGCTGACCCAGAAACAAAATCCATTATATTGTTGATACATTTTTCGCTATAATTTCGTGTTACAGCTGATTTTATATATGTTAACATCTCCCGATAAGAATCCATCATCTCTGTATACTTTCCCATCCGATAATAGAGCTTAACAGTTTGCTTTAAAGCTTTGAACCCCCTGATGAAATGAAGAAAGAAAGATGATCAATAAGTACTTGATACCTCATTGCAAACAAAAGCGTGATTTCTCAAGCAGGGAAATGAACTTATGACTATGTGATGTACTTATTATTCAGTATTAAGGAAATTACGTTCATTATTTTGAACTATTAATAAGAATGTTGATCTACAAAATTTAATCCATTGTGGTCTGTCTCAGTTTTGGTACTGTTCATATATTGTTTCGGAATGTATATATATGTTTTGAAATGTCTCGGTTTTTACACTCAGTATTCAGTAAAGCATTCTGTGTGTGTCTACCTGCATATTTAAATACGACAATAAACACATGGAACTGTGAGAAAGACAACCTAATTCAAACAGAGTTCATGAACTCCAGAGGACAAAAGAATCTAAGCCAAATACGGCATTGAAAGGAACAGGAAGCTAGAAGTAGAAAAACCTGCTTTCTTGAAACATCACAACCGGAAAAAAATGGAAAAGAATAATAACAAATTACGAATCAGCCCTTTTTGGTTTTGTGATTCATACATCAAAGCTGAAACAAGTCTCTCAAAAAAATGGATGTGATATGAGCTAAAAGCAACATCAGTAAAAGTGAATGAAAATCCAAAAGAGGTAAAGGTCATGTAAGCAAACAAATTATATGAAAGTTGGTCAGAAGTTTCCTTCTTTCAGACCATCTATGGTTCAACCTTGCTGTGCAGCAAACTATGTAGTTTCAGAAACTCACCACTCTGCCTTCTCGGGCTCCATTTTCACTACTTCACCAAATCCTTCCAGTGCCAAGTCAGGTTCAGTTTCAACTAAACCTGTAACAGATAAGATGGATCTTAGTAGAAGGAGATACACAGTGAAGGACAAGAAGGTGAAATCCCAGAGACAAAAAAATTTCAACTTACTGAAAACTATAGGAAAAGATTAAAAATACATAAAGTTGACTAACTAGAAATCAGTAAAAAGAAATTAATGGAAAATTTCATCCTGTAACTTTGACAGCAAATGCCAATGTTGAGAGAATAATCTTGAACTGACAGAGTTAGATCAACTAAAAAATATTAACTTAGTACTAAATACCAACGGTGTACGAGTTTTCCCAGTTAAGAAAGAAGAGTGGTACCGAATGATAACCCCAACATGTAAAATTTTAATCGACAGTACCTTTGGAGTTGTAATACTGGTTCTCAATGTCAACATCCTGCTCCTCAGGTTCCTCCTCAGAATACTCAAATCCATAATCTTCCATATCAGCATCTGCAAGTACCAACAAAAACAAAATCTTATAGAACTTTTTTGCTGTTTTATAGAACAAGGTCAAAACGAATTTCCAATTCAAGAGCTTACGAAGATTTCCCAATCAAACTAATCGACATGAATTCATGTTTCGAAACCTTAGATACTACCAGAAACCCTAAACACTAAAGAACTGTAGATTTCACTCCCACAAATTGTACAATACATCAATCAACAGCGAACCTAATAAATACAATTGAGCATAAATCATATAAACAGAAGCAGTAGAAGACATATAATCAAATATAGCATAACTGATAATTCATCAAACTACATTGGGAAAAAAAAAAATGAATTCAACAAACGAGAAAAAAGTTGCATCTGTGATGTTTCGATTTAGGAGAAACCCTAAATTGGAATGGAAGACGAAGAAGAACCCTAAAACTCACCGGAACCCATGGCTGAGTAAGAGATGTTTCAGTAAATAGGGTTTCTGCGATACCGGAATATGATCAGAGATGACAGATTTTGAGTCGATTTACGGAAAATCGCACATGCGTAGAGAGAGAGAAGGGGGAGGGGAGACGTTAGCTTTTATTGAGGGTTTATAAAGGCGACTCTGTTTTGGAGGAGGGCGCTCCGTCGAGTCAACTCCGTGAGTCGACACCGACTATAGGCATTCTGTTTAAAAAACACTTTTTGGATTTGTGGATTTGCGACTTTGAAATACCTTATAAATATATAAATTCACTTTGGACAGTGGATGATAATTATGTCGAGATTGACATATCAATCAAAAAGAACTCATCATCGTGTTGCCGGTCTAGTCGTCAAGATGATCTAGATGGTTAAGACATTATCCTCACAAAAGAACCTTCCGATCATCTCGACGTAGATCACATGGATAGATGAAACAATATGTAAGATTAAAAGGAGTGTATAGAGATATCTTAAAATTTGTTAAATAAGAGCATTAGGCAAGACAATAGCATTATTGTATTAATTCAAGAGCGAACTTTCGTAATTTTTAAAATTAATTACTTTATTATACAAAAAGCGAATATTTTAAAAAGAGAATAAATAATCCTTATATGTACTGGCTCATGCGGGCTATGTTGTTAAAGTCCTAGGCGGAGGCTGGGCGGCCAAGGGGTGCCTAGCGCCTAGGTCCTTCTAGGCGAGGCCTAGTCGGGACTAAGCGGGCATATATAAAAATAATTAATATAAATTCTAAAAAAATATATACATATGTTTGTCACAAAATTTCTATAAAATTAACATTAAACAATAATGATCCACATGCAACAACATCAAAATAAAATATCCATAGTCTAGTATGTTATATAATAATGATCCACAACAACAAAGTAAAAACAAAAAAAAGAAAGGAGTATGCAGGGAAAATAAAAAAGCAGAGAAAAAGAAGAGAGAAAAAGAAGCAGGCGAAGAAAGGGGCAGGCTCATGCTACCTGGATCGATGGGGAAAAAAAAAGAGGAAAAAAAAAAGAGGGAGAAGAAGAAGAATCGGTGGGGGAAAAAATAGAGAAAAAAATAAAAGAGGAAGGAGAAAAAAAAAAAGTAGCTCATGTTACCTGGACAAAAAAACCATCCCACTTCTCTTCTTTTCTTCTTTTTATTATAGTAGAGATGTATGGTTTTTTTCATTAATGGCCCTAAAAAAGTCTTTTATACCCAATGGACCTAAAATTATAAATGTTTTCAAAAAACCCCTTGAAAGTTGAATTTTATATTTAATAAAGGGCCTAGTCGGCAACTAGGGGCCTAACCGCCTAGATCTAATCGCCTGCCTAGACCCCGATATTTTGGGCTTGGCGGCCTTGGATGCCTAAGGGCCAAGGCGTGGTGGCCAGAGGGCGCCTAGTGCCTAGGCAGCGATTAAATCCACCTAGGCTCCGACTTTAATAACATAGCACGTGGGGCCCATTTAAGGTTGATCTAAAGGCTGATATTTTGTGAGGATGTTTTCCTCAATATGTAGATCATCTTCACCAAAAATTAGTCCATTTTAAAACTTCTAGTCCTATAAAAAATTAAGAGGAAGTTGACTAAAAATTAATGGTGAAAAATGAACGATGAGAAAAAGAATCGATTTTTGGACTGATTTTTGGTGAAGATGATCTACATCGTGAAGAGAATATTATCACAAAAAATCAGCCCTTAGATCAACCTCATATGAGACCTAAGTATAAGGCTATAAGCCGATCCAAGAGCCTGTAAACGTAACCTGTAAGTATAAGCCTGTAAGCCGATCCAGTCTCTTTTAAGAACTAGAATGCTCACACATTAGAGGGCATTATTGTGTGCATTATTGTAATTGTCATTCGAGAGGGGAATCGATGGAGAGACCCTTGATTTGATTTGAAGATGATCATGATCATCTCACCCTCGCGTAAAATCACCCACTTCAAAAACTTCTAACCCCCATCTCATCTAAAGCTAGTTTAAAATTGGATGATTTCTAAAACTTTTAACCCCATCTAAAGTGTAGATGATTAAAATTTATCGATAAGGTAAAATCACCACGCGAATCATCCTCGTATAAAAAGGCCTGACTACTGGGAAAGCATACATCCTTCGGACCAAAATAGAAATGTAAGAGATAAAAACTTCATGAATTTGAACCAGAGTTTCAAAAGGGGTGTCCTTGAATTTTACACAAGGTTTGGCTTGTCCACAATATTTGATTCTTGTCGGAGTTATCGCCCAGGAAGATGCAGTATCCCAAAAAAGAGACTACATAAAAATTAAGAAACAAAATAAGTAAAGAAAAACCCGCTCAAACGAAAATTAGTCAGCATCCATTTCTTCCAATGCTGCTTTAGCTGCTGTTTTGGCTTCTTCTAAGAGCTCATCTGGAACCTGAAATCTCGGCAAAAATATAAGGAGCTAAATATATGTCCAGCTTCTCACCCTTCTTCCTTTGATCAATAAAATGCAGGTTTTCATAGATGAATTCAAAAAAGGAAAAAGAGGTGTTTTAATCTAATCGATAGTTTATTATTGCTACAACGTTCAGGATTTATTCGAACCAATATTTGGTGAAAATATTTTACTGATAACATGTCATGGTAGAAGTAAGTACCCATAGTTTAATTGAAGAGTTTGAATAAATTTTGAACAAAAGCAATAAAGAAACCATATGCTTGACTTGTCCCTACATAAACTCATTAACCAAATTCTATTGTGTTTGATGTCGTCCATCTACATCTATAAATTTATGGTGGAACCACGATTTGACTTCTGTTTAGAAGATCACTCGGCTTTTTTGAGCTTCATGCTGGCAAATGTACTAATGATCTTGGAATGTCCACATGTTACTACTTATACGGGTGCAAACAGAACCTAACCATCTAATAGGTAGATTTCTATTTTCCGACTTCTCCATTTTTTTTCATAGATAACCAATGTCCACCATAGAGTAACAACTGGTTACGCCATATTTTAGTGTTGCTTAATACTGAATGTCCATGTTTTAGCAAGTGTACCACGCGTTGAGCACTGAATGTTAAATATGAAAAAGGTACCAACTACCACATGTTTAATGTTAAATACGAAAAGGGTAAGCTTCCTGTTAAGTCAAAAAGGAGAAGATTACCTTCTGATGTAGGCGGTTCGACTCATCACATACCCAGCTCATTTCCAATTCAAAGGCCTTGTCCTTTGCCTCATCATGCACTCCGTAAATGCTGCACAACGGAAAAAGAGAAGGACGTGAAAACCGTAATAAGCACATTAATTCGTAGCACTGAAAAGTAACCACAGCACAACATAAAGTATTAAAATGGTAAATACTCACATCTTAGCAACTTCAATAACCCCTTCCCTACAGGACATCTCAGAAAGCTTCAATTTTTCGATCTCTCTGTCAACAATCAAATTAACCATGTCAGAATGTAAATGAACATTTCTACATAATATCAGGATGACACACTACCAGAAGGATTCTAACAATAGAACATAGATGTTAAATAGAATGTTGATAAACCTGAAATGCAACCCTTCAAGTCACTAAGGGGTATATGATGTTGATATCCATCATTGATACTCAACGTCACAACAAACCAATTAAAAAGAAGGAACAAAACAAATTAACCATTACGCGGAAAATAGAACAGTTTAGCAATGGACATAGGCATACATAGTGCACATAACTCACCATAAAATCGCATCAAAGGAGATTGTAATGTGGTCTGAACCACCATATAATCAACCAATGTATCACCAAAAATGATATGATTTAGAATCCAGAAAATTCCATGGAAGAGATGTTTACAGTAATTCAATCCATATTTTACATGATGTGGTAAATCTGCAAGGTATAACAATTCAAATGGCCAAATGGGCTCCACTGTGTGTGTGTTTGATAAGTTTAATGGGGTCCTGTTTCCGATTTGAGAATATGTATCACTATGTCGTTTCTTAAATTCCATACGGAGGTGTTCATCATCGCTCCATCTAGATGGTACTTGATGTAGTAAATCTCCAAGGATTAACAATTTGAATAGGCATCTCATTCCCCATACGAGAAAATGTATCACCATGTAATTTTAAACATCCGCAGAATTTATCCTATGGGATGACTGATATTCTTTCAGAATATAAATTTGTAAGTATTACTTACGTCTTAGCAGCCTGCCTCCCCTTTCCGATTGCAGCACCAAAGTACCTCTAAAACAAATTTAAACGCAAATTGGTAAATTAGAGACGACCTAACTAGATATCTGAAACATACTCTGTATTTAACCTCGTTACAGTTAAAAACATCAAGCACATGATCTAAAGGTGGCGAGTGCAGGAGAATAAATAATAGCTTAGACTTGGGTTTTGACAGCATTTACTCACGTAGGAAATGCCAGAAGGTTCAACCATGTACAATTGCGGTCCGTCTCTATCATAACCTCCAAGAATAACTCCACATCCAAAAGGTCTGCACCACAATTGGTTCTCGTGATCATGAAAGAAATATCAAGTATATAGTATAAAAGGGAAAAGGCAAGGGTTAAAGGGATCCTAATGTAAGAATTAGATAATCACAGACCTTAGCCACCAATAGAGTGTGCACAGATGCACATAACTAGCAACACGCTCAGCAAGTTCCTTTACAGGTATAGGTTCCCCATATGTCCTGCACAACAAGGATAATCAGAAACTATAGATTAGCATTTGGAACAATAAATAGTAGTTAATACGAAGTAATTTATTTTCGGATATTTGTGAGAGGCTCTGAGATACTGTATTATCAAGTAGTTGAACTGTGTGCATGACCGTTATCTGTCCAATCTCCAAAAATTTGAGAGACAATGAGAGTATTATTGTTTTTATGTATCTTTTTATCAAGTTTGGGCAATCGAGGAAAAAATGACAGCTATTTCAATTGGTAATATCATAGAACAAAACAAGTTTGCTCCCTTTTAGATGACTAGTAATAATGTGTATGTTTATTTTAACTAGGGTTATATATAACGAAATCTCATTTCGATTAGTTAAAAAACAGAGAGTCTGAGACATTTTGTCAGAAACAATTGATACATTCCGAAATAATACAGCAACAGTACCGAAACAAACTGAAACAGTCTCCTTCAGAAACTACCGAGACCTAAACAAAACATTTGAAATTTTGAACCATGTACATAGACGTGAATGTGGGAGTATATTAATGTTGACATGGCCAGTACCTTTTTCTAAAAGGTTAGAGATACTGCATAAAAGTTCATATTAATGCTAACATGGTTCAGAATACAAACTTTTCATAGTTAACAGCTTCGGCCTTTGTTCGTGCAACAATTTGCCTCCCATCAGCAGCTAATCCAGCCACAGCCTGTAATTGACAATGCTTTTACAAACTTAGACACTGATAGTTAAGCAAACAAAACAGGAAAATGAAAAACAGAAGACTACACCACATTCATTATGAAACTAATCAGAAATAGACCAATAACAGTAGAGCATTTGGGGCACAACAAAAATGCAGAGTGAGAAAAGGTTCTAGAGTATTTTAGGTTTATCATTTGAAAGTAAATCTTAATATGTATCAAAATTAAAGGCAAAAACAATTAATGATCACGGAGTCTTAAAGTACTAAAAGTGATTTTTATAGTTTACTAAAGAACGCATCCATAATATAATATAAGCTGAAGCAGGTTTCCTTTTGGTGGGTTTGAAATCATTTACTTCTTACTCCAAACTCTCAAGAAATAGACCAAAGAATCAAACTAATATGTGATATAGATAACACATTTAAAATGGCAGAATTGTCTTCTTAAAACTATGACTCAGAAAATGAGGAACTGCCTCCAACCCACCCAGGACTCCCCAACTTTTTAAGGGTTAGAGTAACCAGTAACTGCTCCTTCATACCAAAACACACCTGTCTTATGGGGTGTATACTGCAAAATGTATATGTTCCCAACTAGTGTCTAAGGCAGACCCAAACATACATGAACTCTGATGAATCTGTCAGAAGCTCAGCTGTACCATACGATATGTTAAAAAAGAAAATAGAATGAGCATATAATAAGCTAAATTGCTAACAATGTCCCCAACTTGGCCATGAAATCATTCAAATTGTTTTTTACTTTTTAATGAACTATCTAAATATCCAGTAAACTCCAACAGTGTCGACTCTCGTTCGAAATCCCTAGCATTAGTTAGTGAACCGAATAATACTAGTTCTGAATCGCAAAAGATGAATTCTAATTCGTTCGAATGTAAAATAATGTTCATGTTGGGCAACACCAAATACTATGCTATGTCAGAAAATGACACCAGCTTAATCAACTGACAGACAGAGAGTGAGAGAGAGAGAGAGAGAGAGAGAGAGAGAGAGAGAGAGAGAGA